>MU182702.1:272837-292749 GCA_016904865.1 Pissodes strobi
CTGTTTGACGTGCGTTTTTAGACACTTTTCATAGCAGTCGTAGAAAAAGGTCTTTAAAGCACGCGCGACATATTTCAAAACACGACGCGCAGCGGAGTGTTTTGTAAGTCGCAAGGGCTTTAAAGGCCTCTTATACACGTATATCATACGCTATTTTTTTATTACGAATGCATCATAATCTCAAAAATGTTATAAAAATTAAACTTAAGGGATATATTGACGAATATATTAATCTGTCACATTTGACATGATCAAATGTTTCTATAGCAACCTTTAAAAAAATAGGCGCATCATAAACATCATTTTAAGCACGCTGCAGCGTGCGATAATCGTTGATTATGATGCATGATAGTTTTCAGAGAGGTATTATGAATTTTTTTTATTTTTTAATACAATATTTTCTCCATTTAATAAATCATTAAACAGCTGCATTATGCACATTCTTATTTAATTTTTTGATTTATGTTTACAAACATAAAAACAAATGAAAGTTAATAAGGCTTTCTTCTAGCCTTCAAAATAAATCAATATTTTCCTGGTAATCTAGTTCACTTACTACTTCTGATTCAATCATTGTGAGAATAGAAGTCTTATCCTGTAACATGCTGTTCCTTAAATAATTATAAATTATATTTAAGACTAAAAACGAACACTCCGGATGCATTGCTAATAGGCAGTGTTAGAAATATCTTCAAAATTTTTTGTTAGAAAATGTTGATCTTAAACCATTATTAACATTTTATACATACTAAAAGGGTCAGAAAAAAATTTTTCTTTGGCATAATTTAAATATGTATGATTTCATCTTGATAATAATCTGCATTGATATAATTTTTGCATATCTCTTTCAATAGGGAACTTGCACAAACAAATAAAAACCGAAATAAATGCTAAAAACCATAAGTGGACATCCTATAAAAAAGTTTAGTAAAAAAAGAATCTATTAATTAAATTCATTGTGGCCAAAATCTTGAAATAAAAATGTCAAGAAATTCGAATTATTCCAGGCGCTCAAAAACGCGCGTTCACTGGTCGTGACGTAGAAGAGCATAATCAGTTTGTCGGCGCGCCGCACAGTGCTTTGAGTGAATGGGATAAATGGACAAAAATCATTATTCTTGTTGTACTCAACGGATTTAAACTAAATAATAACCGTTGGGTAGCTATACTCTATTTCGAAATGGTGCGGAGTAATAAAACCTACTTATAAATGCAAAACGCTAACAGAGTGGTCAAATAAATTTTTGTGATTTCTAAATATTTAGCCACAGCTGTTATAGCCTGCTGTATTATATTTTAACCATTCCACCCTGTTTCGTATGGCAATCCCGCTGCAAACAATAGGCTTTATTAGCAAAGGGGCCATTTTCTACCTGCAGTAGCGTACGTTTGGGTATTTAATTTAAAATACCTGTTTTACCTAAGTACTTTTATTTATTCACTTATTTATGTATATTCAAAAACAGTTAGTATTACTGTAACATTTTATCACATATAATATTTATATAATAAGGTATAAGAATTGCGATTTTGTGTAAACAGTTATGTTATCATTTTCGTCGTCAGAAAAATCCGTCGAATCTTCGTGGAATGAGATCTAACATTTGTTCAAAATATTCTTCGAACACATCGCCATTCATGTCTTCATGGTAATCGCCAGAATGATTTGACTCAAACATTAACAAACCGCCCTCAACAAAACCATCAACACTTCCAAGGTGTGTAATAATCAGTCGCTTTCCTTTCCCAGATGGTGGTTTTAGTCCGGTGGACCAGCCTTCTAAGAATGCTTGACGAAAACTTGAAATATTTTTGTCTTGCCAAATCTTCCCAACCGTATATCCTTCATTAAGCCATGTTTCGTCCAGATAATAAATCTTTCTATTCTCACTTCGAAACTGCTTTATCTGTCTTAAGTAATGTCTCCTCCAGCAAATAATTTCATCTTTTTCGATTAGGAGCGATTTTCTGCTTTGTTTTTCCCAGCTGAAATTGATTTGTTTTAAAGTTGTCCACCATTTCTTCCTGCTTATCGTTGGAGACATATTTTGGTCTTGCTTCAAGGCTCCTAAAATTTTGTGGATGGTTGGTATTTCCTTATTAAAATAAAAGGAATGTACTGTTCTTCTAATTATAAGTTTGTAGTCTTCATCGATAGGCACCGTCTTTCTTCCTGAAGATGGTATAGGTGGTTTTACAGCTCCACTTTTTCGTTCACACCTTAATTTATATATCGACGTTTTTGAAACACCCGTCATTTGCGAACACATTTCCACCACAGTATCAACGCTATACAGAGGATTTTGATGTTTGAGGGCGTCATATACATTAAGAATAATATTCTTTTCGTTAACAGAAAATGGACATTTGCTCGCTCGTTTCACTGGAGAGAAAACTGAATTAGCCATTTTAATTGAAACTATGAAGTGAAACAAACACACTGTGTCTTCTTCGGAAGAACAAATATAACTGAAAAATTACAATTACTTAAACTTTAGGGTATGCATACAAAAAATCGTCAAATTTGAATGTTTACAATAGTAATAAAAAAACCTAAGTGTGATAAATATAATGCTGGGAAAGTCCGAGTATTAGCACAGGTAAACGTTTAAAATATGTACGTATATGTACGTAATTATGTACGCCTATGTATCAGCCATCAGAAAATGATTTATTACTTCGCATCATTTCGAAATAGAGTATAATACACTAAGCTATATCTGACACACAAAAAATCTGAGTTTAGGTATTTATAAAAAATGTATGCTGGCTTGTACGCTATGAAACTTTTCATATTTCTGGATTCAGTATAACACAAAGCGGCAAAAAAAAGTCGCAGTTAGGTTTTTCATCGCACAATTTTATTTTTTATAATAAATTAACATTATATAAAAATAATAATAATAATAATAATAATAATATTAATAATAATAATAATAATAATAAATACATATAGGTAAAAATAATTCAATAAATTTTGACATAGATTTAAAATTATACTACTAACTTTAATTAATATAGAACTTCAGAAAGAAGGTACCCAGAAAAATAAAGATCTTAAAATGGTTAAATAATATAATAAACATTCTTAGAAAAAGGAAAGGAAGTTCAAAATTGTAAAATTGCTACTCATTATGTAAATAAATGAAAATTTATACTTAAAAAAATAATCATTAGATCCCTAAGCGAAAAAAAACATAACTTTTATTGTTGAAAATAGCATAGAAAAAATTATTCGCTTTCCGAAGGGTCAGAACTGTCTGAACTTTGCAAGTCAAGTTCGCCAATATCTGAAGGCAAAATATCCGAATACTGTTGCAAACAAAAAAGTCTATTTCCAAATATTCTGTGATATCATTTATGTTATCCTGTCGTGATTTGAAAGTTGTAGTCTTCCTGAAAGATGATATAAATGGATCTGAGGTAAGTAGTAGATTATTCATAATGTCCTTATTTGAGCTTTTTCTAGAAGTTTTTCTTGTGTGGTTCAAACGCACTTTTCGGACCTCTTTATGTCTTGCTTCAAGTGCAACCTCGGCTAGTTGCTCTATGGGCAAATCAAAAAGTTGGATAATCTCAATTCCATGAACTAGAATCTTATGGATACTGCAAGGCATATAGTACCAGGGATATAATTCCCGATTTTCTCGATTCCCTCAAAATCCGTTGAAACTGCAACAACTTGATTTTTTGTCCTATAGACACAACTCTTAAATTTTTTGAAAATTTTAAAATAAGTTCTTTGTTAATGCCGGTTATCGAGGAACTTAACTCTGGGTTTTGAAAAAACCTTCTAGCCATATTCCCATAATTCGTGGATCCATAGCCTGGTTTTGGTTTGTCAATAATTAATCCCATTTGAACTTTAAAACCCTTCTGAAGTTTTCGTTTTTGGTTTTCAACAAGTTTTTGCTTTCCAGGATCCTTAATTTGCCAACACTTTATTGGCAATATATAACAAACATTCAAAACAACGGATCCATGAATGAAGGGAAGATAGGCCAAAGTTAAGATTTTCAATTTTTGTCATCTTTTCGAAAACTTTCTCTGTGTTCATCTCCTTGAAAGACGAACCGCAAATAAAGCACGTTTGCGTTGAGTTTATTCCTGATAAAGTATTGATACAGCTACCATCTAACATTGTAAAATGAAGAATATATTGCAGAGAAATCTGTACCATTAATGTGAATGTTTAAATGTCGTATTTGTGCACATTGGTACAATACACGCCTTATGAGCTGTCTTTTTTTCCATTTTAGTTCAAATCACAAAATACAAACCAAAAACACTGTCACAGACAAAACAAAAAAATGTTACAACCCACTAAACCTAAAAACTTAAAGCATAACCTGCTGTCTCTCTCTGCGAGTCGCAATAGAAGTGGCAGGTAGATGATCGGCCTATCCGCCGCGCCGATCGTTATGCTCTATGACGTCAAATCGTGTTTAAATTGGCGCGGATTTTAACAACAACTTTAAAAATGTATAGAAACAAAACGGGTGATAGTTAACACTTCAGATTAGGCACATCTTCTTTTTTAGCGTAATAGAACAGATTATTGAAATTAATCTTTTTTTTTAAATTTCCCTATACACTTTTATTTTATCCGATTCACTAATTAACCTATTACAAGTAACATAAGCCGTTTGTGTATTGAATTTTTGCAACCTTTCAGATTTCCTTCATTTGATGATTGCTCATAAGTTTGCAATTTTCGTATTTCTACACGGCTCTTTTCATCATTAAATAGGAATTCGTTAGTCAATGTCGTAGCTCCATCTTCAAGTTTTGTGAAATTTTCTTGAATTTTTGTAACAAACTGTTTTAAGTGCCTTACTTGTATTATTTAGCTTTGTTAACAATGTACACCATAGTACTGACGTTTCATATTTTTTAAAATATATTATCAAACCTTTTACGCGTATCCGTACGTGCTATAGGTTTTTCTTCCTCAAATTGGCACATTATATATTGCATTTAAAAAACAAAGTTGGCATGTGCCTTGCTTTTTTAAAACACCATGGATAGATTCGCACAAAAGCATGTTAGTAGGGTGTAGATTAAAACTAATTTTGACTTTGCCTCCCACTTCGGTGTCACAAGCTGAATTTTTCAGGGATGGAAGTACATGATAAGGCAACAACATGACCATGCAACCAGGCACAGACACAACCTATTGACCACTTATACTAGACTGACAAGGGGTCAGACGGGTGTTAGGTACCATGGAATAAGACTATTCAACTTACTTCCAGATGGCGTTAGGCTTCTGCCAACTAAACAACTTAAGACTCATTTAAAAAAATTTCTTTTGCGGAATGCTTTCTTTTCACTTAACGAAATGTATGAAAATTTAAATAGCTGTACCTGATTTTCGAAATGTCTTGTTTGTCCAATTATTTTGAACTCATGGGTTTTTCCTAGTACATATTTTAATGCAGTTTTATATATTGAGATTTTAAATTTTATAATTGTGTATGTATGTGTGTGTGAATGAATAATCGTATGTATGTTTTGTATGTATGTTTTTATTTTCTATTACACTTAGTGTTTTTACTTAATTGTTTTTTTTAGCTAATAGACTGAGCATTTCAGTATGAAAACTACACCGTAAGATGTAATTGTTAGTTAAAATAATATTATACAGAATAATCTCTTTGTTAACTTTATGGATTTTTATACTAGTTTTAACATTACATATATAGGTATCTATTTTAATTTAATATTATATTGTTCTGACGTGTGTAAGAAGTTTTGTAAGTTTTTTTTTAACTTCATTGTACTTAACTTCCATAACATGAATAAATTCTATTCTATTCTATTCTATTCTATTCAACATTTATTCCGGAGGTAATACAAAATTAGACTGTGCAAAAGGGTACTATCATCAAAAATCGAGATATTGATACCACCGTATAGAGAAAAACATAGTTATTTTTTGGTCCAAAGCACAAAAAGGTCTTTGTAGGGAGTATTTTTTTATATTTATTTAAAAAAAAATATTTCCATTAGCCCTTATGGCGGAAAATAATTTTAAACGTAAATATCTCGGTTTCAGCCGGGCAAAAATTCGATTAACAAGTGGTCTTTTTTAAATATAACATTCATTTGACAAAAAAGGAAGGCCTAAATGAGAAAATACTATTCTTTATAAAAGTTTCGCCTATGTCTTGACCAGGTAATAGAGCAAATCCCATATTTTTTGCTTGTAAACTAACAATGCTATAACAATAAATAATGAGAGACCTCATGGGTT
This sequence comes from Pissodes strobi, assembly GCA_016904865.1. Lineage (NCBI taxonomy): Eukaryota > Metazoa > Arthropoda > Insecta > Coleoptera > Curculionidae > Pissodes > Pissodes strobi. The sequence goes on from MU182702.1 coordinate 279,094, forward strand.
TACTCCGCGCGGCGCCATAATTAATTCAGACCGCCAGATGCATCATTCATAGTCTATCTTTCTCCTCGTCTTCACGTTTAGCATGTTTTGTTTCTCTCTGCGTGCCGGCAGATGCAACACATATAATATATGATTATAGACTTATTAAGATTTGTTTTATTTTATTTGTATTATAAAACTTCTTGTTAGGTGTCAATTTGCAATCTTCCATATTGTATCTCTGTTTTTATCAAAGAATTAATAAGTTTATGTGTTACATATAAAGTACCTACCTAGTAAATTTGGAAGAAATATAGACATTTTTTGCGTTTTTATTGTATAGGTATACATACATCTGTTTCAGGTGAATATATCTGGGTAAGTTGTAAGTTTTTGTTTAAAATTTTAATTACGGAAGAATCAGAGAGCAGAAATAGGGATGATGCTAAACGTCGCCAAGGCAATATGCTTGTTGATGCAACAAACAGGGTGCCTGGAAATTAGAGGTCATGACTGATACTTAGGTCGCTTTCGTTTTAATATTTCTAAAGGGTGAATAGAACTGGACGCATTAGTTCAGATCATTGTTTAAAACGAACGCACACAAGAAAGAAGTACGTTATAAGTAGTATTTGACTCAGGATCAAAGATTATTAAATTGTTCATTTTCCGTGTTTAGAAAATTTGTACTAATCTTTAAAATCATTTAAATAATACAAACAAAAACAAGAATTTTGAACGACAGTATTGACACTAGTGACAGCTGCCCCAAAATTGTGCTGAATGATCATAAAAATAGCCAGGGTCTTTGCGGGTGCAGAGGGGTATCGATTTGAGTAGATCTGTTCAGTTGACTTGGCTAAAACGAACGCAAATGATCTGAATGGTTTACCCCCGGGCTACCCAAAATGGTAAAGAATATCATATGTCTTGCGGTACTTTTTCTCTTCGCCTCAATATTTCTTTTACAGGAATAACTAATATAGCATAGCTTGTGCCAAATTACTTCGTCGTATTCATTACTAATTTTAGCATCTGAAATTACTTTTTGTATTGTCTCATTAATAATATCAATACTACATCGAATCTTGTTTGCCACAAGAAAAGTAGAAAAAGTTCTTTCTGTCACCCTAATTAACTTGCCTTTATTATTATTGCATATAATGACTTCGGTCTATTTCGAACATAAAAGAGACAAGAGGCTCAGTTTCGCTTTCTGAACTTGAATCCGTTGTGTTGTCCATTCTAATTTGATTTCTGTTAAAAAAAGTGCGATATTGTATAAATAAATAGGTACCCTTCAAAAAAATTAATTATAAAAAGTCATTGCTTAGGGTCGTAAGTATACATGACAAATTAATATTCTTTGTTCCAATTTTATTTTATTCTGAGTAGGCTATGACTGGATTGTTGATAACAGTACCCAACAAGATAAATAAGTATCACTCATGGCCTACTCAGGATAAAATAACTTGGAACATAGGATATTTGAATGAAATTTCCCTCGGCCTCAATGTAAAACATGAAATGTGCAATTAAAACATTGACCTCTAATTTCCAGGTACCCTGTTTGCTGCATCAGCAGGCATATATTGCCTTGGCGCGACGTTTAGCATCATCCCTATTTTTGCTCTCTGATTCTTCCGTAATTAAAATTTTAAACAAAAACTTACAACTTATCCAGATATATTCACCTGAAACAGATGTATGTATATATAATAAAAACGCAAAAAATGTCTATATTTCTTCCAAATTTACTAGATAGGTACTTTATATGTAACACATAAACTTATTAATTCTTTGATAAAAACAGATATACAATATGGAAGATTGCAAATTGACACCTAACAAGAAGTTTTATAATACAAATAAAATAAAACAAATCTTAATAAGTCTATAATCATATATTATATGTGTTGCATCTGTTGGCACGCAGAGAGAAACAAAACATGCTAAACATGAAGAAGAAGAGAAAGATAGACTATAAATGATGCATCTGGCGGTCTGAATTAATTATGGCGCCGCGCGGAGTAAATCCATGAGGTCTCTCATTATAGCATTGTTAGTTTACAAGCAAAAAATATGGGATTTGCTCTATTACCTGGTCAAGACATAGGCGAAATTTTTATAAAGAATAGTATTTTCTCATTTAGGCCTTCCTTGTTTGTCAAATGAATGTTATATTTAAAAAAGACCACTTGTTAATCAATTTTTTTCCGGCTGAAGCCGAGATATTTACGTTTAAAATTATTTTCCGCCATAAGGGCTAATGGAAATGATTTTTTTTTAAATAATTATAAAAAAATACTCCCTACAAAAACCTTTTTGTGCTTTGGACCAAAAAATAACTATGTTTTTCTCTATACGGTGGTATCAATATCTCGATTTTTGATGATAGTGCCCTTTTGCACAGTCTAATTTTGTATTACCTCCGGAATAAGGGTTACCTTATCATATCCCTGAAAAATTCAGCTTGTGACAACAAAGTGGGAGGTAAATCGTTTTCTAGAGCGAATATATTAACACATACACTCTACTATGTATAAAAGCGGATGAAATGAAACAACTTTTATTCGGAATATTTTTTTCGATTGTCAAAAATAATAGATATTTTCTTTTAAAAAGTTATCTGGATCACCCTATACATAATATTTGATCAGGTAAAATCCGAACCTAGCTTTGTAACTGTTTCACTACTAACAGTAGGTATGCTTCGATTGAACTGACAAAAAATCACCTTCGGTGAAGGTTAGCAATATAGTCAACGTCCTAATTTCATTAGGAAAAATGATCACCGTATTTACAGAAGATGTGAATACTCTCCACCGCACACATAAAAAAAAATCACCCCTTTAGACGCACCCCATTCGTTCCGTGCATGCATCGTGAGGGATGAATTCGAGTCGAGGGTTGCTTAGCGACCGCTTCTAACTTTCGCTATCGCACTTTTATTGATTGTTTTTCGTCTCGTCGGCGGCTGTCGGCAATGGCGTCTTTCAGCTGACAGAAAAACAGAAAATCGCGATCGGTTTTGTTTTGTGGTTTAGTTTCTTCTGTTTTGTTTGTTCTCGAAATAGTTTCCTCGTTTCGGTGGAATGGATTTTGGCAAAATGTAAGTTTTTGTTGCCTATTTTTTGCAATCGATTGATTCCAATTTCAGTCTAAGGCTGTCTCTATAAGATTTTAACACAAATTTAAATTTAATCTACAGGTTGCTTTTGGGACCATTGTTCTGATCTGTATGGTCATAGTTAATTTATATAATGGCCGCAAAGTTAAAAACCTATCAACTGTTCCATTCGTACCATATTCAGCTGAAAACGAAGCAATTGTTAACGATTGTTTGGTTCATTAAATTTGTACACTCATTTTCATTTTCATTAAAATTTTGAATATTTCTAAAGATGGGCATTTATTGCATCCATATTCTAAATATTGCACTAACCATTATGAAATTGTGAAGAAAACTGGGGAAAGGTAAGAAACCTTGTGGCTTTTATTGATTTGAGCACTGACCTCCATATCGTTGAGAATTAAACTATAGAACAGTGCTTCCATATCCAAAATGATTTAATAACATGTTGTTAATATATTAGTAAAAAGATATTAATTATAAATAGGTACCTACCACAACCAGTCGAATATAGTTTTATCCTTTTAAAAAAATACATTATTTTCATATATCATGCCGCTCGTTAAATCTAAATATGGTAACGCTCAAAGGGTAACGCAATCATGTTTTTTTTCGTTTGAAATTATAATTGAAAGTCCAGTTCTCAACATTTTTTTAGTTTCATGAAACTATTTCAATTTTATTTAATATATAAGTACCTACGTTTTTTCATATGCTCTAAGAGTAATTATTGCAGATGAAATCTTTTAGACATTGGTGACTCTTACGATATTTCATGTCTAAGTATAAATTTGAAAATTACAGTTTGTGCATCGGCTATATTGTTGTAAGTTGTCGTCATTTTGGTGTATAGGCATCATAAGTTGTTTTTATTTTTAATACAGTTAAATAGTAAATCCATTTAAAATTTGCCGATTTTAGAGACCCGTATGACAAGGCGCGATCAAGCGTTAGTCAATATTTCACTCCTTCTAAGTGATTTCAAGTACGTACTAATAATCATGCATTCACCATTTCGTCAAAAAAACGAGAGATAAATTTTAATAATGATCCCTTGTGAACCTTTTTTTTCAAAATGAAATTTCAGTAGCAGGTAGGTTATAATTATCTTATATTTCTTTAATGGCTTGTAGAAATATTTTCCTGTCAAAGATCTTGCGAGTTAAGAAATCGTAGCTCGTGAGAGGCATGTATTTCAAGTTTAAAGCCTCTAATTTACGGATTCAGCTTTTTTATATTGATATTTATACTGGTTTCAAAAATTTATAGCTGAGATCAGTAAGACGGAGTTCCAAAAAGTTCTCTGAAAATGTTTATCAATTATGTAAACTGCTGGGGTCAATAGTCAAAGAGAAAGGGCATATTTTTAAGGAAATTTTTAAATGGAATATTTTAAGATTGAAGTGAGATATTGGAATGCTGTTTTCAGTTTCTGTTACAAAATTTATTTAGATAAAATATTACTATTTTATAAATCCACTAAAATTTTATGAAATGAAATTTTTCCGAAAATCTGGGAAATTTTTTATGATATTATTCACCGTTCTGGCATAAAGTGTAGAACTGTAGACATTGCCCCCGTTTCTGGAGAGATACCATTTTTGAAAATCTGGCATAACACTATACTTATTAGTTTTGTACACGAAATATATTGAGTATTCATCCTTTTCAAAATATCACTACAGAATTTTTATACAATGTGTTAAATAAATTAAATGAACTGTCAGGTCGTAAATGTCGTTTCTTCAAACGTCAGTAAATCCGTCATTACTCGACTGTATAGGCGGCCGTGAAGTTTCGTTTTCCTCCGCCGCCGCCGGAGCTTTACTTTTCACTTTTTCGCCGGCGGAGGTAAAAGTGTTGTCATAGCAACATAGATACAAACAAATAACAAAATAAGCGTCAACAACTCAATATTTATTAAACTAAAAGTTGTATTTATCACTCAATTTGTGCACTGCATTTCTAAAAAATCATTAATTTAGGATCAAATTGGTTATTATTTAATCGAACTTACTCAATAATTGCTTATCAATACGGAATTAAAACGCAATCGGTGACGCAATTTTAAAAAAATTATTATTTTCTTCAAACGTCAGTAAATCCGTCATCACTCGACTGTGTAGGCGGCCGTGAAGTTTCGTTTTTCCTCCGCCGGAGCTTTACTTTTCACTTTTTCGCCGCCGGAGGTAAAAGTGTTGTCATAGCAACATAGATACAAACAAACAACAAAATAAGGGTCAACAAATCAAGATTTGTTAAACTAAAATTTGTATTTATCATTCAATTTGTGCACTGCATTTCTAAAAAATCACTAATTTAGGAACAAATTGGATATTATTTAATCGAACTTACTCAATAACTGCTTATCAATACGGAATTAAAACGCAATCGGAGATGCAATTGTAAAAAAATAATTATTGTTGACAGTGTCCACTGACAGCTTTATGATACATTACTATAGCAACAATCTGTGCCTATTCACCTACACTGGTCTAAGCCGCCTTGCGAACCCACTTATCTTTAATAATAATTATTATCACTATTAAAAAGAGATGTTTTTGCATTAATTTGTCGAAATTTGAAGAAAAAACAGCATATTTTATTTGGAAGAGAAGTTACTTTTCATGGCTTGCTCTCTATTACCAGCCTCACTCCGTTCGGCTGTTAAACACGAGCGCGCCATGAAAAGTATCACTTTTCCTCCATATAAAATAATATACTATTGTTGAGAGTGTCCACTGACAGCTTTATGTTACATTACTACAGCAACAACCTGTGCCTATTCACCGACACCGGTCTAAGCCGCCTTGCGAACTCACTTATCTTTAATAATAAGTATTATTAATATTAAAATGAGATGTTTTTGCACAAAACATTTGAAGAAGAAACAGCATATTTTATTTGGAGGAAGAGTTACTTTTCATGGCTTGCTCTCAATTACCGTTAAACACGAGCGCGCTATGAAAAGTATCACTTTTCCTCCATATAAAATAATATACTATTTTAATATCATCTTTAAAATTTTCAAAATGAAAGTTTAGTGTAGCGTGCCACAAAAGCAACCATCGTCAATGTTTCCAATGTTTTTAACGGCATTTTGCTTTCGGCAATAATACGTCAGAAACTTTTTAACATCCTTGCTATTACTGGTTCTTAGATAAATCATTTTTTATAAAATCATAGCATTGTATAAAAAGAAAGCAATGATCATAGCTTTTATTAAAAAAAAAGGCCGAATGCAACCTATATTGATTACCACCGAGATGTTAAGGTATAAAACACAATGAAAAGCAACATACTTAAACCATGGCCTCTTCATAGAAATGTATCTTGCTTAGTGTAAAATTATGTGTGCAAACAAACGTGAATGCTGACCATAACAGCGTTAAGAATTAAGCAATAATTATGATAATAATTGAAATGACCAATCGGGAGACATGAGCGACTCTCCAGGCAACTTCCAAAAGAAATCGTACATAACCGCTGAATACAATGGAATTCAACAAAAAGTACTCTTCTACGCCTACATAACGAACACATACGGGTTAAAGAAGGATTCTTTGCGTAATAAAACAAAAATCTGTAAAATATTAACATATTCAAGGCTTTTGCTTAAAACCCGAAGAAGGGATCATTTACAGTCAAAGGAAATAAAACACGCAAAAAGGAAATTGACCTTTATCTGTAAAGGGTTTTTCTTTTTAAAATCTGCTAATGTTGAAATCAGCTAAACTAACTCAAAGGACAACGCGTCTGCAAGGACAATTAAAGAAATATTAGCAACTATTCACATGGAATTGCAAAATGGCAGAACATGAAAAAACTAAAAGCAACTCACCTGACAAGCCAGTGGAAAATCCCAGACACGGAACTGAGTTCAGACACCATACCAATAACATCAAAGGTAATAGCTTCCGTTACTTTTACTTTTTCGTGTCCGGAATATTCTACAATTTCTTGGCCCAATATTGGGTCACGTCCGATGCTTCAGGTTTGCTTTGCCATAAATCGTCGCGGTTACAGTGTGCGGGACAGTTGACGCACTTTAGGAGGTGTTCCATATTCTGTATCATCCCAGATTCGCACTTGTCGTTAGTTGGTTGCGCAAGGCCCCTTTTGATCAGGTTGGATTTACCGAGGCAGCTCCTATATTCTGATGCGGTTTAGCGTTCTCCAGGTCTTGAAGTTGTACGAGACACCACTCGGCGGGCTTTCTGAAGAGGATAATTTGCGGGTAGTTCATCCAGGGGGTTGCTGAGGAATCGGCGCCTAAATTTTAGCCTTTGAGAATCTTGGTGTTGCCCGAAAAGGGGATGGCGATTGTCGAATGTTTTCTTAAACTTCTCGTTAAATGCATGTGTCCCCCTGCGTGAGTTGGGACTGTGAAAACCCGCTGCTTGGTAAAGTTTGGTTAGCGGCGCAGCCTTTATGCACCCTGTTACAAGTCTGCAAGTTTCGTTGAGGCTTACATCGACTTTCCTGGCATGCGCCAATCTTGACCAGACAGGGCATGCGTATTCGGCTGTAGAGAAATATAGTGCTTGTACCGTCGATCTAAGGACTTCGGGTTTAGCGCCCCACTTGCTGTTGGTTAGTTTTCTAAATATATTGTTTCTCGCAGCCACCTTTTGCCGGTGTTTTTCGCAGAAGTGTTTGTAAGTTAGGGATCTATCAAGTGTGACTCCGAGGTATACGGGTTTATCTGTGTGCTCAAGGTTCTTTCCGTTCCAAGCGATGTTAAGTTTACGATTGGCTAGTCGTGCGTGTGAAAGTGGAATGCGCTGACCTGTGTTTTGGAAGGATTTGGTTTTAGGGAGTTTTCCTCATAGTAGGCAGACATGACACCTAGAGCGTTCTCTAACCTTGCTTCAACCTCTTCAAAGGTTCTCCCTTGGGCCGTGATGCCCAAGTCATCTGCGTATACAAAGTGTTTTGTGTCTTCCGGTGTTGGTTGGTCATTGGTGTAAATGTTAAACAGGATCGGGGCTAACACGCTTTCTCTAACAGAAGATTCGTCGAAGGATTTGCGAATATAGCTGCACCTCTGCATAAGCTCACAGAAGAATGGGCAACTTATAACTAGGATCATAACTGTAATTTTGCGTTCAGGAAATTAAAAGCGGCTCTATATTCTAGTCCAATATTGGGAAATCCGAAGCAAAGGGGGAAATTTGTGTTGGACACGGATGCAAGCAACACCGGCATCGGAGCGGTTTTATCACAAATACAAGCAGGAGAAGAACGAGTTATCGAATACTACAGTCGAACACTTTCGAAACCTGAACGTAACTACTGTGTAACCCGAAAAGTGTTTTTGGCAATAGTAAGGTCTGTTGAGTATTTCTATCAATATCTGTGTGGACAAGAATTTCTAATAAGGACTGATCATGCAGCACTTAAATGGCTTTTGGATATGAAACAGCCTGAAGGACAGATAGCTTGAAAAGTTACAACAATACAACTTTAAGGTTTAGCACAGGGCAGGTAGATTGCATAATAATGCAGATGCTTTATCCAGAAGGCCATGCGAGGATAATTGTAAGCATTGCCAAAGAATAGATCAACGAGAAGGAATTACTCCCATTAGGCAAATGAAATTTGAAGTTGATCAGCAGTGGACCACAGAGTAACTTAAAAAGGATCAGCTTGAGGATAGTGAAATAGCACTATTGCTAAAAGCTAAAGACAACCAAGACCAAGCTGGAGAGAGATTTCAACTAAAGGATTTGCTTTTAAAACTTTGTGGCTCAGTGGGTGGTATGGACTTCTTAAACGTGCCTGGGAAAGCGCCGATGGTAAAGTTATAGCGAAGACATAGTTAGTGGTACCAAGGAAGAAGATATCGGAAGTCCTGGTCATGGCCCACCTAAAGAAAAGTCTGGTGCTCATCTCGGAGTGAACAAAACGATTGATCCGCGACAGATTTTACTGGGTCAACTACTGCCAGGATGTGGAATCGTAGTGTCGGCAGTGTTCAAACTATGCCGCAAGTCAAGAACTCAAAACAAGATCTAAGGGAAAGATGAAACAGTGTAATGTAGCCCTACCCTTTGAATGTATCGCCATAACTAAAAACTGCACGCGTTCTACGCGCTATTTATATCCAGTAGAATATGTCTTGGGACGGCCCTTTCCCAGAAGCAAATAAATGTAACAAGTAAATTTTAGTGGCAAATCAGTAAATGGCCTGAAGTATTTGTGATCCCCAATCAAGAAGCTGTTACCATATCAGAGGTCCTCATGAATAACCTATACAGCAGATTTGATGTTCCGTTAGAGCTGCATTCAGATCGAGGACGCAACATCGAATCCAAAGTTTTTCAGAAACTCTGTGATTTACTCAACATCCATAAAACACAGACTACAACCTTACATCTACAATCAGACGGCATGGTTGAGAGGTTTAACAAGACCATTGAAGAACATTTGTTCGAGGTACGACCTTTATGAACATCAGATAGATTTGAACCAACACACACCACTATTTTTGATGGCTTATAGATCAGCAGTCCATGACGCGACAGGACTAACACCAGCCATGGTTTTATTTGGAAGAGAACTCCGTTTACCAGTTTACCAGAGAAAACACGGAGAAAGCCAGTGACCGAATGAAGACATGATATGATCTCAAAGCTAATTCTATAGTATTTCAGATGAACGATATAGACTGGTTATATAATCTGCACACGACGGAAAGAAGATCCCCAAGTTATTGCCAATATGGGAAGGGCCCTATACAGTCATTAAAATAATTAATGACGTGGTGTATAGAATTCAACGTAGCGTCAGAAACAAACTGAAAATTGTCCACCTCGACAGGTTCAAAGCATATCACGGAAATGCAGTAGCTGATCGGGACGATCAGGTTTAAAAGGGAGGCTATGTCACGGCTAGCAACCATCCGAATGTTTTTGTGCTACCCTATACAACTAAGATTGCTGCATCTACGTTCTTCCGTATGAGTCATCGCCGACCGAGAAGGTTCCCGATATCGTACGGCCGGGCAAGAATAATATAGAAGCCGGGTCAGTCCTATATATAAGTCCCGAGACATATTCTACTGAATATAAATAGCGCGCAGAACGCGTGTAGTTTTTAGTTATTCATTGAGTGTTGAATTGCAAACAGCTATTAGTTGTACAGTTATAACGGTAGTTTAGTGTGTTCAATTGTATACAGTGAAACAGAATAAAGAGAGTATTATCTTAAAATAGAAAAAGTTGTGATTTTTTCAGAACCCATGGAAAAACGTAGCAATATCATCTCGAGCATCCAAATCCCTTACATTAAAAATTACATAATTCGTATGTCCTACATGCTCCAGCCACAGCGATGACAAATAAAAATATTTTAATAAAATTCCTTAAAAAGTTCATCCGGTGCAACTTTTATAAATTGTTCAATTTGCTCTTTTGTAAATACTACAGATTTCTTTGCTCTATAATTATTGGCATTCTGACGTTTCAAAAATGCAATAAGTTTGCAATATTTACTAATATCAGTATTTACTTTAAAGAAAATGATGCATTTCAGCTTTGAAAATGTGGTCCATAAAAAGCTTTTACTTGCAGCCTGTTCTTGAAAACATACTAATAAAATATTTCCTGATATTTTCTGGCTGTCTAAGATTGCAAATGGCAACAAGTGATAATTAATTTGATGAAGTAGAGCAAATATTATTAAAAATTTGTCTCACACGTTTTACAAAAACGACTTGACACATATAAAAATCATCACAAGTTTAACAAGAATATATAATATTATTAATAGATTAATAATTACAAAAATATTTTGTTGATGTGTTAGTAATCGAAAAAAACTATGGTTTAGTAAACTAGTATTAACGTTCGCGTTTTTAATTCCAAGGAGAGCGTAGCGGCGATTTGGCAATAATATTGTCTAGTTAAACTTTCCGGTATAATTTAAGTTCCGATAAAATGTGTTCCCAAATGTTCATTTCTTTTCAAAATATTAATTAGTTTTCCATAATTTTGACAAGTCTAATGCCTAGTTCTAATAAATTATCCAATTTTTTTATGAACATCAGCAACTTATTTTTTTACCTAAATAGATATATTTATTTACACTTGGGTTAGTTTGTGTTAGTGCTTATTTTGCACTCTCTCATCAAATCCATGGGATACCTCCGTCTGTGTATTCTAAAGGCTTTTGTTATATTGAAACATTGGATAGCAATTCAATAACATATGATAAAGTCGTAATGGTTCGCTTATGTATCATCATCCGTTTCTTCTGTAAGTAGCAGAAACCGTCGTCGTATAAAAAAAGTCAATATATAGATGGTGAGAGAGTTTTGTTTTAAAGTACTGGTAGCTCAAACTCAAAATGCTTTATTATGCTGAACATAATTTACTGACAAAGCTGCTAGAAAAAAAATGCTCAAAAGCTAATTTATAATTAAGCATTCAACAAACCATAAACTGCCAAAAAACAGGAAAACGTTTTGATCTCGATTTGCCAGATTGTAATTTATATAGGAGAGAGGGCAAGATGGGATATCATCTTTATTGTTGTAATAATATTTTTTTCTGCTACCGTGCGTAAAGTATTCACTTTGCGCACTCTCTAAGATTTGTAAATAATGCCTTTTTAATGCGCAGTGCGTAAAATCAGTTATTTTTTTTCGCAGTAAATCTGACCTATTTTTTTGACATTTAGAGCAGTGCGTAAAATAATATATTTTGCGCACTAGTGCGTAAAATAATTTACTTTACGCACTAGTGCGTAAAGTAATTTAATAATATTTTTATTTTTTCATATATTTTTCGGTAGTAGAAACAATTTTGTATGCTACGCATGTGTCAAGTACCCTTTTTTATTCGGGATTGTCGCATTCCTACGGCTCATGCGACATTATTCTCGTTCATAAAAAAGTATCACTTTACACACTTGTTGCATAAATAACTATTACCTTAATGTTAGTACATCGATTTCACATTTATTGGATAAAGGGTTATATTGACAATACATTTTGATTAGAAACGATTTTCAATTTAAGCGAATTTATTATAAAAAATGCTTTACTATTTTAATGAATAGGAGAGACCTTTCGATAAAGCGTCTAAAACTGTAAATTATTGAGAACTTGCAATTGATTATAATTGAAGAAGTTGAATACACCGAGACTGAGGAACTATAGTTATTAGTAATAACTTGAAAATAGCTGGACGAATAATAAACAATTTAGAGACTGACACGGCACTTATAAAGCCGCCAAATAGGCGCGACTAGAACGGATACAGCATTCAGTTTTATACAGAAATACCTATGACGAAAATAGAACTTGCACCCTTGTCATTAGCATCGGAGTTAATTAATTTGTATGATTTGGCTCAGTGCCAAAGTTAAGAGGTGCCATCACTTTTTCCTTGTAGTCTAAGGGGCTCTTATAATATTCTAAATGCCCCGTAAATGTTTTCATACAAATGAAACTAATATACCAAGATTGTAGGTGGTAGGCGACAAAGCTAATTAATTTTCATCTCTGATCTTCTACATAGTACAGTTTGTTCAAAGACCGTGGACCGTTACGCCACATTCTCGATCAATTTTCAAATTTGCGGTACCTACGTCCATTGCCATTATTGAAATAACTTATTTATTGTCGCATTCTAAAATGACAATACAATTTATTTTCAATGGTGACAATATACGGCATTCATTTATATGGCAAATTCCTTGTCTCATCTGATTTACGACTGCTAGAAAGAGAAGAATTAGTTGTGACGTAACGTAAGCGGTCATTAAAATAAGTTAATAAATCTGCGTTAAAAATAACAAAATAAGAAATGTTGATGCCCATTGTATATATAGAACTTCCTCATATAATACACTATATGAAAAACAATAACTCTCGCCGAGAGATTAGCCATGGCTTTACGATATTTGGCAAATGTAATTAGATATTTTTGAATTTCTTTTCTACGGGCATCTCGAAAAGTGCTCTAATTCACACTATTTTTGTGCGGAAAGTAGTACTCATCCGCACATATGCGGTAAAGTTAGTTTTCCCCACTGCTTTTTGTAAAAAAATATTACTTTAACATAGTTAATAGTTCTTTACGTGTTTCTTAGTTAGTTGTCTTCAATTTAATAAGACTAAAATTTTCTTTTTTTCTAATTTTTTCTTAAATTTCACGTAAATGGGCGCTTGTAGAAAAATTTTCTTATCTAGCAAATGCGGCAGCTGTCGTCTCTGCTCTTAACGGGTTGATTGCCGTGGCGTGCTGAAAAGTATCTCACTTCCCACTCTTGTTAGGTAAATAACTAATAACATACTGACCGATAGCAAAATCAACACTTTCATTATGGTAACTCCAGCAGCCAGTCCCTAAAAACTCGAAAATGCATAATCATTCATTATTTTCATATTAAAGGCCATATCAGGAATATCACACATACAAGACACTGATTAGTTTAGCTAGAGCTTAAAATGACGCTGCACTAATATGTACATAACTATTATTTTATTACAAATCCATAATTAACTTAATTAAACACACACACACACATATACATAT
>MU182702.1:292759-305170 GCA_016904865.1 Pissodes strobi
TATGCTCACTATCACTGTCAAGGTAATTTTTTTGCTAAACAGGAATTTATTTATAGAAATTGGGTATTTACCATGGAACTAATGTAGAAAGGTTCGTAAATATTGATATTTTTCGCACTGTCCGGCATAGTTCTAGGTAGAACTATACAGGGTTATCCAACGAGGACTAGACAAGGCGATTTTTTGACTTTCCTTGTACTTTTATAAAAAAAAAACTGAAATAGCCATCTTATGTATTTTTCTCCCGCGAATTCGGATATGTTCAGCAAAAAACAATTGAACATCAAATAAAAGTGCTAGGGGTCACTTTGATATTTTTTTAAATGGACTCTCTAGAAATATCTAAACACATTTTGTGTATAATATCCTATACCTATCTTTAGCTGTTTACCAAATATTGACAGTTGAAAGTCGGGTATTTTGACACTTTGACAGGCTCTAAAATCTAAACCGCACAAGATCAAAGAAAACGGTTTGCACATTCCTATCTTAAGTTTTCATAAACTATCGAATGACAGTATCTTCGAATATAACCTGCGGATAAAATTAACCGGAACTTTTAAACCTCTGGTTAAATTCAAAGTTACTATTATTCGATAGCTTATGAAAACCCAAGATAGGAATGTGCAAACCGTTCTGTGATCTCGTGCAGTTTAGATTTTAGAGCCTGTCAAAGTGTCAAAATGCCCGACTTTCAACTGTCGATATTTGGTAAACAGCTAAAGATAGGTAAAGGATATTATAAACAAAATGTATTTAGATTTTTCTAGTGAGTCCAAAAATGTAGTAATATACAGGGTGTTCCATTTAAAAAAAATATCAAGGTGACCCCTAACACCTTTATTTGATGTTCCATTGTTTTTTGTTGAGCATATCCGAATTCGCGGAAGAAAATTACAAAAGATGGCTATTTCAGTTTTTTTTTTATAAAAACACAGGGAAAGTCAAAAAATCGCCTTGTCTAGTCCTCGTACTTCTCATATCCTTATTAACTGCTTCTAGTACCACCGACTTACAATTTTCATTTTAGGCTGATTTTTACTGGCTTTTCTATTAAGACATTAACATGATATGCGCTTATGTGAGTATGCCTATGAATAAGAAATGTATGTGGTGTTTTCTTTGAACTAAGACGTATATGCAATTAATAGGTAAAGAGAATTCACAAGCATCATACTATATCACTTAGTTCAATAAAAATTATGGCCCACCTAAAAAGTGCAGAAGCAGTTTAGTTGCCATTTCTTTCAGCCCTAGATTCATCCCACATTATGTGATATGATTTTGTATCAGTAGCACTTATAGATTCTGTCAGTAGAGTAGAATCATGAAGGGCTAAATTATAAAAAAAACTTTGTATTTTCGGCAAATATGGTATTGATAGATATTTCTGAAAATCAAGCCTAATATACATTCTGCCCTACTCTGGCTATTCTTCTGTTATATTACCTGTTGTATATTTTTATAGTTGGAAGTTTCTATAAGTTTCAAAACTTCATTTTCGCGTATATTATTTTCTTTCTAGAGACTCTTGTGATATTTAAGTTACTCTCCAAATACCATTTGATGTCTTTGGCGACTAAGGTGGTTCTTGTAAACTGGAAATGAATTAATATGCTGGTTATTTTTGTAGGTAAGTTAAGAGCAGAAGCAGCTGAGTTGCATCTCTTGCAGCCCTATATTTATCCCACAGCATTCAATATTATTTTTTTATCAGTGGACTACAATCGGGAAGTCAAATTAAAGGTTTGTTTTTGAATGAATACAAACTTGGTGCTTTTGTCAAATATGGTGTTGATACATATTTCTGAAGATCGAGCATTATAACCTAATTTTTTTAAGGTGTCTACTTAAATTGTGCCCTACTCTGGCGCCTTCTGTTATATTGCCTGCTGCATATTTTCATTGTTGCCTAATTTCAAGACAACCACCAGTTCTTTTATGACGCAACAGCCGGATGAATATGGACCTTCTTTATGGTAATTGTTGACTATTTATATAACTTATTTCTACTTTGTATCAATCATTGGCGTATAATAATTCATGGTTATGCTAAGATTTCACCGTGTTACCAATTTTAATTAAATGTCGAGCGTTTAGTTTCGTTTGCACTTTAAAAATTTTTCGGAAAAATTATTATTACCATTAAAAATTAGGTAATGGGAACCCTAGTTTGGAAAATCATGTCTCGAATACTTATTTTAATCATATTTATGATTGAAATATTGCTTTACCCATAAACACAAATAATTTTAGTAAACTATTATTTCTTATAGAATGAGACACTCTTAAAAATTATGATGAATTAGGGCGAATATACGCAATGTTATCATACTGATTGCACTACCTTCCCTTCATTTAATTCCATGGATCTGTCTTTCTAATAGCGTTTAAGCAATGACTAATACGTAGGAAAGGCAACTTGTGCGCCCTATTCCTTTTTTGCCGTAGATACAATCCACACCCTCAATATGCCAAATATGAAATGAGGAATCTACTTTTTCACCAATGGTCTTTATTAGTAAAGAAACTAAATTTTGAATTTGTAATAACTACATTTTCCTAAAAGTGATATGAAAATATTTCACCGTCGAAAATATATGATTAATTTCTACATCCGATACTGATAAAATATAGAACAAGTATTATATTCCTATATTTTTTATCTTTAGTCAATAGCACAGCTTCTATATTCTGCGAAGTTCTCTACTATTTTCATTTAATTCAACACCATTGAGATGCCCGTATTTAATCTATTCGTCAAGATCTCCTCATTCCTTACAACCACAGCCATCACCAATCATCCGCAAGCCCAACAAATTCTACTCCGTCATGCATTTCATCTCCAAAGAGTCGATAGAACATTTACAGTGTCGCATCTAAAGCAAATTCCAGAAGTTTTTACTATTGCTAGCTGCTGAGAATAATTTTTGAAAGCTCGTCAATGATAAGATGCCAGGACGCAGTATTAAAGACATTTTTGACGTTTATTATAATCAAAGCACATAACTTTCAATATCCATGTGTAAAGTGTTTCGGGGTTCTATTGATTGCATCCACTGTTTATTTTCATTTTCAAAAACCTTACTGTCTGTCCGATAAATCTCCAATGCGGAATAAGTTACATGTAATCTATTGTGCAGCAGGTGCTAAATTAGTTTGGCCTTCACATCCCGTAAGCATAATGGTATGTATGAGGAAGCATTTTCAAGATGTGTCTCTTTCCGAAGAAGCAATAATCTAGCCTTGTTCCAGTCTATCGCAAAGTCAAAACCATCTTGCCAACCCATGGACAGACAGAGAAAATATACGTTGTTAGGTTTTCTCTGGCAATTTTTTTATTATTTCAGATGTAATGTAAGATTTTGTATCAAAACAGACCAAGGAGTGTTAAGACTAGATATATTTAAGTAGGAGAATCTACAAAAGTTCTTTAGATGCCAACATAAACCATTTTAGATCAACAGTGATAATATGGAGACTACCACTTATTGTCCAAATTCATCGGCGGCAACAACTGATTGCATTTACACCCTTACGGTCACTACTTTCTACTTCGAATAATCACTTTAATCATGAATGTGTCAATGTCAGTATAAAATTAATAGATAAATAATATTCAATAAACTTATTAATTTTAGCAGGGACGAATAGAAGTTCAAAGTAGTGGTCCTTAAGCTTGTGAAAGAAAACTTTGGATTCATATATTCACATATTCAGGTAACTTGGTTTCATATGGAATTAAATATTCTTCATTGCGAATATTTTGCTTTGAAGTCTTCATATTGTGTCTTTTTAATTTCTAGTGTAGTCTTTATATTTCAACAGGGTTATTTTCAGGTCTTTTAGCTCATCATTTCCTGAGGAGTAGCAAATAAATGAGAAAGTCTCTAGTTTTAACGAGTATATACACCTGTTTGATCCTTGGCTTTTAACTGCAATGTCACGGTACCTACTTTTTATTTCAATATCAGGTCTGCACCACTCACTTAATCCTTTCTGCCCTTCATGGCCTTTCAATTCGGCTCACTTACGCTTTATAGTTCACTGTACGATTTTCATTGTCATTTGCTGAGCAAATCCTATTACCGTTTATTTTAACTATGGTATCTTACCATTATCGTCCCAAGGCCAGCAACAAAAAAATGTAGTCGAACGCTGCCAAGAAAAAAGAGACAGTTAGACGGAAATTTACGATGCATTCGACAACCTGCAAAATGTTTACGATGTACCAGCGATTGAACGAGATAGTGATGAATTTTGTCTGATGTATAACGAATCTAAATAAGATCGGTGGATATTTGCAGAATGCTTAGCATGATCTTCAACACCTATAATATTTGCTGCTACATTTTAAAACGATTTTTACTCTCCCAGGATTTTGTTGATTTGGCAAAATATAAAAACTAAAAATGCACAACGGTTTAAAAGAACTAAAAAGCAGATAACCATATACATTTTAGTGTATTCTTTATTTAAGGGATCTTAGAATTCTCGAAAATTGTAAATTGTAATTTATATAAATAATCTTTTAAGCTGTTCATCGGAGTATGAATAATTTCACTAATTTGACTTCATGATACATGAAAATATAATTTTAATTAATCATTCAAGTGTAGCTTGATCAAAGATGATGCTTAAGTTAATTTCTTACTTAATTTTTTGCTTCACTTCAAGAAAATTTAAACATTGGTCATCATAATCTTTTAATGCAACAAAATTTAAGTTTCTGGGTAGCTAAATACCCGGTTGCTTGTCTCTCGCAACGCCTTTGAAATATGATTTTAGTATGCCTTAATTCTATTTGCTATATATTTTATAATAAAATCCATTAATTGTTTGCAAAAGGATAGATTTAAAATCGAATCTTGAACACTAGTTACAGAACTCAATTAGGCCATAAAACTTATTTATGCCCAGTGTACTAGCATACTGTGATAACGTTATCGCTGTCACAAAATTGGTATGTCATGTAAACCCTTCCTGGTTATCATACGGCTGTCCCTTCATTTTACTCGAGCCCAAACCGCTGGCGAAATTTTCTCTAGATGACGGTTACGCGCTTCACATAATATATACACAAACAATCCCAGCTACCGAGGCGATGACCGAGAGTTTGGGGTTCTCTCTCGGGGAAGTTTTGTGACAAGCAGTGAAAAGTCGCCGTCGGGACGCTCTCGCTTGAGCGTCGGATATACCCCAGTTTTGTTACTCGAGTTTCAAACGGCCCGTCTCGTAAATAAGTGATCTTCAATTTTAAGTGTGCATGATAATAATAGACTTCGCCATGGATAAATGTTACGAAGCAACAATGCTGACTTGTGGTAAGTTGCGCTCCGTTCATATTATTCATGTGAAAATTGGTTTAAATTGTTTAATCCTTATATAAATTATTTAACACAATCTAAACTTGAATGTCAACAAACCCACCATACAAAAATGTCCATTTGCTCCTCTCTGAAATTGCATGCACGATTATATTATAAAATGTCTTTTGAAAGGAACAACAGTATAAACGGATATTGTTTTCGTAATTTTGAGTGAAAATTTTAATTTGCAATTATATTGTTTTGTTTTTGAATACCATAACTCATTGGGTTACTGAAACGGCAAGAAAATTTAATTTAAATAAAGAATAAAAATCAGCCTCATTCAAATCCTTACATTTTTTTCTCGATTTCAATGAGGGGGAAATATTATACTTTAACAAAAAAATTAAAAAATCTATCGGAGAGTCAGAATATTAATAATTCCAACGCGATAGTTTCTTCGTCACTTGATGAAGGTGCTTTTGCCATACTATTATTACCTCCAAACCCATTTATACAATTTAAATCAAATTTAGAATTTGCGTTTAAAGAGGCAATATCGATTCAAATGGCAGTGTTGTCAGATGTGTATTTTTTG
The DNA here is from genome assembly GCA_016904865.1 of Pissodes strobi. Taxonomy (NCBI): domain Eukaryota; kingdom Metazoa; phylum Arthropoda; class Insecta; order Coleoptera; family Curculionidae; genus Pissodes; species Pissodes strobi. Next base: position 298,667 of record MU182702.1, read on the forward strand.
TAATTAAGTATATCAAAATTGTTTTTTTAAAACGAGACATCCTGCTTAACATTTTATTTTCTTATTCCGCATTTTGAAAACGTTCTGAATTGGAAAGTTAAGCCAGTTTTGTCACAGTAATGCCTTATTTAATCTAAATAGCACAATTATTATCATGCTTGTTGTGGGTGCCCATGATAAAACAAATTTACTACGTTTATGCACCCGTTAAATCGGTTTTATTTGAAAATGTTTTTAAACCAAACCGTTTTGAGTAGTGTTTATACTTCTTTTTTAATGACAACATTGACAGTAGGAATATCAGTGCTACGAACCTTTGAACATTTTTTAAAGAAACAAAACAAGCTCCATGCTCGACCAAATGGCAGAAATAATTTTAGGTTAGAAGTTAGAACGTCAGAACTAGAGTGTGGTAACCCTGTCACTAAATCGATTTAGGCGTTTATGCAGTGTCAAAAAACGTTTTTAAAGCGTCTAAACCACATGTGTAGAACGATTTGAGATAAAAACGATTTGTACCCTTTAAAACGTTTTAAGGCGTTTATGTAGAGGTTTTAACATAAAACGGTTTTCTTTAAAACGGTTTAAGGGGATGCATAAACGTAGTAATTGATATAGTGACTTATTACCCAAAGAGATTTTTGTGCCGCATTTACCTTCGTTGATTATTATTGATTCACAAAGACAGCCAACCGCCATATTGATTTTTGTTACAATTTTTTTTACATCAAGCAATGGTAATTTTATCGTATCGCGACGGCGGCTAGTTAGAAAAGCTGTGGAGTGCCACCCTCCCTGGAATTTATTAAAAATACAATAACCTCTTTATCAAATCCTCAAATACCAAACATGCATAAGAGTTATATTTGCACACATAAAAATATAAATTTTAATCTATAAGGCATGTTAACATAAACTAGTTAAGTGGTTAAGTATATGCACGGTAAATTACACATAATCTAGAAATACTTTGTGGGAATAGTTAATATGTGTAAATATAAGGGTGCCGCAGAATGCTCATTTCTGGTAATATAGGCTACCAAAATTGCCAAAATATTTACATTAGTTATTGTCATGATAAGGAAATGTAGAGCCAATCGTATTGTTGATTATCCACGTGGCCCGAACTTCAGGCCAACTGAAGCTGTTGTAATTTATTTGTTTAAAAAGTGAACGTCATTTAGTTTTCTTAGTGAACAATTTTGTTAATATCATAGCAACGAGTCAACAAAATGCGTGTCGAAAAGAACCTCTTTTCGACACGCATTTGCGTATCGAAATGGAATCATTTTGAACGCAGAATAGAAAAAATACTTTATCTCTACACAAAAATGCCATATAAAATACAAACGTAAACAAAGGAAATTTCATGATTAATGGCGGAGCTAATCAAAACGCTGACCACGCATTGTCGCCACTGTCCCTATAAAGGCACTGTAGTTTAACTATTGTTCGTAATTTATGTTTCGAAGTATTAGAATTTCTAAGATAAAGCTGTCGAATTATTTGTAAAAGATACATTTCCGATCATATTAACAATATTCTTGAAAAAAATATATTTTTTACTATTTGGTTTAATGAAACTTGTCGATTTGTGCAAAATTCACGAAAATAATTCAAATGCTATTGATATCCTAAGTGAAAATATATCGAAATTAAAATCGGTGGCCGCGAATAATAATATTTATAGACAGCTATGTTTAATGACATTTCTTTTTGATAGGAATTTCTTTTGAAGTTTGTAGCTAGAGTTTGATATTTCATCATATTGTCAAAAACTTGAGAGCTACCGCAATAAAATATTAATAGTTTTGACATTTGCATTATGTAAAAATTTTTGCTTCTGGCTTTAAACTGAGCTTTAAACCTATAGGTTGATGATAGCTCTCTGTTGCTAGGCAGCACTTACCGGTTATGTTCCTATAATGAAACTCTGCGAGCCGCCACTGGTTTATCCATTAGTGAGAATCTTTAGTTTGGGTTAGTGATATATTTATATTCCAACGTGAGACACGTTGGAATAGAAATATATCACGAGTTACTTGTGGCTCAAATCAAAAGGCCATAGGGTCAGTGGTGCAATTTTGAGCATGTGCGTTTTCCCATAATAAAGCTATGCCACTGGTCTATCCATGATTAGTGATTATCTTTATTCCTTCACGTCGAAATATAAATACATATATCATGAATTACATGGATTCTAAACCAAAAACCAATAGGTGAAAAACGTATGTTTTCTATAGGAAAGATCCGTTTGTCTAGCTAATTTGGGAATTTCCTTAAAAGTTATTTTTATAAAACACTAGCAGTGGCAGTTTTTGTAAGGGTTATATGCATGCCGTCCGAGAAATGTGATTCACTCAATATCGCTGAGATATCATCCGCGTATACGGCGTATAGAAATAAACTAGAATATGAGTATTGATATTTAAATCGTAAATACAGACAAAAACAACAACCAAAAATCAATACTAGCATAACATGCCAGTGGAATATTTTTGTACCACCAGCACAATCTGTAAAAAAGCAGTTTTAATACTAGTTAAAAGGAAATATGAATTGAAACAAAATAAGTTATTTAGGGTGGCAGAGGGTTTATCCACATGATGATACCACAAGTAAGAAAATCCATTCCAATTCAGTATTAAATAAACTAATTCTCTAACCTACTATGTCTTTTTTAATACTTTTCAGGGTTCTTGAATTAGCATCAAATTTTCTTATAGGCAACATGATCCGATAATAATTCTTCTAATTAAATTTTGCCATGTTAATTGAATAAACGACTCGAGATAGTATATTATCAAATTAACTTAAATAGTGCAAGTGATATTTAAACTCATTTTGATTGTTTATAATTCTCCTTTATGGGTCATTACACTAAGTGCCGTACGTCTGGATTATTTTAAGCGGGCACATTTGCTATATAGTCGTAGCGATCGTTTTTCTCTTCCGCAAGGTCAGAGAGGAGAGGTTTAAAGTTAAGAAGCGTTCAAAATATTTACGATTTGTATGTGTTAAATCGTATGTTGATGGTCAAAACATAAAACATAATTAATCAGATGCTTCACTTCGATCAAATTTGAACATACTATAATAGATTATATTTCAATGAATCGTTAACCGAAACATTTCTCCAATCAGGGTATAGGAGACTCGATGTCAATAATTGACAATATTTTTGTAAATTTCTCTGAGTTTAATGCTTCGGTAATTGAGACGGCTCTGTCCAATCATCATGCCAAGCGGTGTCTTTTCCTTGTGAACGTAATGTGCAGCCAGCCACTTGTATTTTCAAAAAACAACTTACATTGGTTTAAAAATGAAATAATGACTGTTGACTGGGATCCCATATTAGAATGCAGTAAATACTTAATATTTCATGTTTATGGATAAAATAAAATGTCTAGTCAACGGTATATTTCCTGAAAAAAAATATGCAACTGTAACGAAGTTACTATATTTTTAGGGGAATGGTATGCAAGCCGGATTAACTTTCTTATTTTACGAGCTATTCACATCATTCTTTTTCGTAAAATATAATTTAAATATTCTAAACTCAGTTCAATAAAATATTCCGTCGCGAAAAGCCGGGAAATCGGTTTTCACATTTTCCGTAGTACTCGCGCGGTACCGGTAGAACGTCGCGATCTCCATCGCAGCACCGTGCGCGTGAAGGTCCCCACTCATCGGCCGGCCGATGACGTGATCCCCCACTACGCGTCGAGGTAACAAAACCGGGCTGCATCGCGCTGAACAACCCACCTTCCTCCATTCCTCATCTCTCTCACTCCCTTACATTACACAAGCTGGTCTCGGTTTTCTATTCCGATCAGTTATTCTTTCACTACACATGCTCTCTCTCTCTACACTACAAGCCGGCCTCGGTCTTTCCATTCCGGTCGGCTCTATCTTTACAAGCTCTCTCTCACACTCAGTCTACCTACCCCGTTCCTTAACTAGCCTACCGCCTCCACGACGGCGTAAAATCGTAGTAGCGAAGCACGACCGGAAAGCAATGACGTATCCGCGCACGCGCAAACCGGGTTTTATTTTTCATGTATGCAGGAAGCCTCGTCAGGTCGTTTATTAATGTCGCACCGTATCCTCTGTATCGTCGTCATTCTTATTTCTGTTACGATCCGAACCTTAACGCTATCGTCGCAAGTTTCCGCCAATCTTCTAAGCATCAGACCGCGTATATCCATACCCGTCAGGACCAAGTCAGAGGAGCTACGCTGGACCGTCATTCGAGTGCCTGTCCGTGGACTCGTGGATACCGTAATCCAAGTAGCTTCGTCGTAGTAGTACCGTTCCTTAAGAGTTGATATCGCGGCTCTGTTTCTCTTCTCAATGTCAATGTAATTCCGTTACGTTTCGCATACCATACCCCCCCTCTGGCAATATTTTCGTTTCTTTATCTTTTGGGTTAAGCATAAGTCGCATAAGAGTAACTTTTTAGTTAAGAATTGATAGTTTAGGTTAACTTCAGTTTAGGTAGGTTGGATTAGTAAAGAATAATTATTTCGTTGCAACGCTAGGTTAGCATAGGTTACCAGGGTTTTGAAGTCGCCATTCTTTATATTTTCAAAAAAGCAAATTACGCTATTTTTTTAATTTTCAATCTCCCATATATTTTTAGAACCATAACTTAACTGACAGTGGGAAAAGTGTGCATAATTAGGAACATAACTTCAATGACTTCTCGCTTCGAAAAAACTATTCTTATCACTTTGTATGATAAAACACATAATTTATCATTTCAATCTTTTCTACCAAAACGTGTTATTGACATTCTTCCAGGGGATTACTGTAAAGATTATGAATGTCAGAGGACACTTTGGCTTATTTGGGGCAGAACCGCAAGTATTATCGGGGATAATACAAGATTACAAATAAATTTTGGTGCATTGCATAAAATTTCAAGCGAAAAAGTAATGGTTTATTATATTATACATATCGTAAATAATAATATTATAAACATAATAATAATAAAAAATATAATAAGGAAGATGGTTTTACAATTTGACATCACCGAATACACACCCATACATATTTCTTTCTTTTTGAAACAGTGTGGCGTTGACGATGGAAACAGAAATTCTCACCTGAGCATTATAAATGATGAGAATCAACTGTCATTCATAAAACATTTGGCTATACAGCTAAAAATAATGAGTGTAGAAATGCTATTATTTCTGAATGCATGAAGGTTCTGTTGGTAAATTCATTAAATATCTATATGATTTTCTAATGCAGCATTTATGTCAAAAGTAACTACATGGGTGCATTGAGCTGAAAACATTTTGTGAAGAAATTATTGAAGAAGTTTTAAAAGATTTTTTACTCGAAATTTCACATATTCCACAATTCATTGGTGGGAAATATGGTATATGTAAACATCTATTACGAAACATTCTTATGAGTTTTAAAATTTCTACCAGTACACTGCAGAGGGAGTACTAGTTAACATCTTACCGTTCGTCTATAACGACGTTGATTGACATGGAGCTTGAGTTTTTAGTTGGGTTCGGGAAAGGTACCCACTAGCCTGTGTGATGTGACCTGTGAAAGTCGAAACCGGTCACAGGTGGTGCTTTTCCCAGACCTGAATGAAAATCAAGCTCCTGTATCAATATTCTGGTCTTCCGAATAGGGTTGGGCAATGTGACTCAATCCAGTGAGTTAACTCATTAACTGTGACTCTTAATATAGAGTTAACTCGGAGAGTTGACTCAAAAAGAGTCGAATGGTTTCAGAATTTAAACGTCTTTCGTCAAGCTAAGATAATGGATTGACGCATGAGTTGTACAGCGAAAGCGCACTCTTTCACTTGAATTTGGAATAAAAGAATATTAATTCTGATTTTTTAGTCTAATAACAGTTATTCGGTCATTTGGTTATTTTCTATTCGATTTGATTTGATTTCTTCTGTTAATGATTATTTGATTATAACTGTTCTATTTTAATTTATATTTTGTTGGTTTAAATATAATGCCGAAAATTGGGTAAGTCTTATTTTCTCTGTAAGAGAAAATATTAGATTGTTTTATCACAATTAAAGTCTCTGACAAATATTCGCCTCAATTGATTAATATAATCATTCCCATCAAGTCTCGAAAGGATTATTTATTTACTTAAGCGATTACGAAATTAAACAGGCACAAGAACATCAATCAAGACTACACGAATATTCTTAAATCGACATGTTCATGTTTTATTTATATTCATATCTATACTTCATACCAATATCAAAAACTAACTTTCATGTATCTATTTTTCCTAATCAATAAAATTTTAAAAACTAATCTAATGGTGGGCAGATGGGCTCATTTTAATGATTCGAATCTGATGATCCCATGACCCAAATAATTTGGCGATAATTTGATTGCTGGTGTATTGTTGAGTTGTCGGTACCCTGACGAGCTATGGGTGGATTCTTTTCGTAGTCCACCGAGGAAGCGAAACAACATTCCTCTACACTAAGCATGCTTTTAAGATTAT
>MU182703.1:11885-36812 GCA_016904865.1 Pissodes strobi
AAAAGCAACTCGATACATCTTTATACATAACCATGGGCTTTCTATATGTATCAGCCATAACCCCGACTTTACGTTCCGATTTCCTTTTCTTGGAAAGTAAATCAAACACGTCTTCTAAATTAAACCTGAAAAAGCCTTTGGAAACGTCGAAATTTTACGCTAATAAAAACACGAAACGTCGGGGCGGAATTTTGCGGTTTCTTTGAAACTTTCGCAGTGTTTGAAGATGTATCGAGTTGCTTTTCTGTTTGTTTCGCGTTTATGATGAGAAAATGAGAAGTTTTCGACTCATTTTGCTCTTATTAGTCTGTAAAATTATTAGGCTAAAATTGTCCGCATCAAGGAACGGGTTTGGATATTCACAAATTTAGTTTAGTTTTGCTTAAGAATTCATCTGAGCAAGGAAATTATTTATTTTTACCAGTATAGACAATATTCAATTGCGCAGGTTTGAAGATATTTTAACACTTGAGCAAAGAAAGGCGGTTTGGCTTCACCTAATACTATGGTTTGTTGTTACAAAACTTAATTCGAGCGCGATCTTGGAATCTCTCTCTATATGGAGAAACTTTTAAATCTTTATATGAACCTTTCAAAAATCTTATCGGAGAAAAGAAAGGATTTTTAAAAGGTCAAAGTTTTTACACAAGTTGTATCTTTTTGAAGCCTTGTAAATATATTATTAGATTTTTAGTATAAGTTTTTTCTAGTTTCAAAAATGTATAGTTTGATACCTTTCTGACGAGCCGTTTAGAAAATATTTAAATATGTATAAAAAATGGGTAACCATGAATATTATTTAACAAGCGTATAATGTAATCCATAATAAACGATGGTAATTAATCAAGCACTGTACTTTATCTACAACCATCCACTTATACAGTGCTTGCCAAACAGTTGATTTTATATGGGAAACTTTTTTGTTTTTTTTTATCTTTTATTTCTGGAGTTTTTTTTTCTAGTAGTGCTGCATACAGAGAAATATTTTGACGTTATTAAGATTTGAGTCTTACTTCCAGAGTGCAAAATTAAAAAAGATATGACGAAATTTAAAAAATCACTAAATCAAAACACTGGAAAATTAGAAAGCGTCAAAAGATTTTAAGAAATGTTAAGAAAAGGCTTGTTACAATAAAAATCATAAACCGATCAGTGCCAGTCAGATTTGTCAAAAAGAGATTGAAAATCAGGTACATCCGACAAATAAAATTGGCACCGACCAGCTTCTAAATTTTGTTGGAATAGACTTATAATTTTATAGTCCCACGAATAGTTTCGGAAAGAATCTGATATACCTAAAGTTGGAAAGAAAACTGTTTGATTTTTGATGCTGTCTAATTTTACTCAAGAAAGATTTGTGATTTGATGGGGTTTTCAAATTCGTTAGAATATGGGCAATTTAATCCCAATTTGCCGTTTCCATCAAAAAATACATTTAAAAATATTGCAATAATATTGCCTTCAAAACTCAGTCAAAATAAAACCAAGGGAACTAGATGGTTTTTCCAATAAGACGACAGAATACTGTCCCACCCAATCCTCTCAATGCTGATTAATATTTGTACTTTTTAGAGAATCATTTAGTAGAGTACTAGAAGACCTCCGATTCAAGGTCTGGTGGAAAATATACTACCAACATCATGGGGCGCCAGCCCATTTTGAAAGACACGTACAAAATTGGTTGAATGATAATTATCCTAATAGATGGATAGGCAGGGGTGGTTCAATGGCCTGGCTTCCCCGATCTCCAAACTTAATTTCCCTGGACTATTTTCTATAGGGTCATCTATCTGGCATAGTGTACGCCACTGAAATAAATTCGCGGGAAGATTTACTTCAGAGAATAATTAATGCTGGGAATCAGCTGAGGCAGCAACATTTTCAAATTCTTTGCGGCTCACAACATATCAGGCGTCAATCAAGGCATTGCATTCAAGGAAACCTGTTTGGGCACTTAATGAAATAGTAGGTAATAGTTAAGGATCTTACGGTGTCTTTTATGTGTCAGTGCATTAACTTAAAATTTTGGGTTTGATTATAAAATTTTAAGCTACTTTTTGAACAGGTGTAGGTAAACGTTTTTTTATAAATTATTGTTTTTTTGAAAAAGTAATAATCTAATCTAATGAAAATATATCACTTTCTAAATCAATCAAAAATGATAATAATTTATTTTTTTTACATAAAGCAAGAAAAAAAACATCCATTTTACTCAGAACAGACAGAATGCATCCATTTTCAAAAAGACCACTTATTAATTTACATAATGAAAACACGTATAGCCTTTTCCATTGGCATTTTAACTTTTTCTTCTAAATACCTATAAAGTGGAATACAAATACGATCAGTGGGCATTAAACCTACCAATCAAGATCGCTATTAGATTTATGCATACATAGCCAGCTAGAATTTTATCATCATGTAAGTAACGTGATATAGAATTTTCAAAGCCAATATTTGCCATACAATTCAAGAGAAAACCCAGATTTCCAGATTTTTTAAGAGAAAGCTTTAAACGTTGACCTACAAAAATTTTATGTCAGTTTATTTACGTTTTTCACCCCAAATGTTACGCCTCTGTCTAAAATTTAAATTAATGATTTTAGAAACACAATCCGCATGCTAAAATTATCCGAATGTCGTATGGATTAAAACCCATATTCAGAAGAAAACCTGTTAAGGGCTCTCATATAAGGGTGCATTTTTCGACATACGTTTATTAAAAAGTCTATTTTAAACTTAAAATACGCTGTTAAAACCTTTAACACTAATTTCTGGGCACCCTGTATAATATAGACGAATAGCACAAATTAAAGTGATTTGCTGACATAAAAGAACATCGCAAAACCGCCCAGTAACATTATGTGTTATCTGAGTCTTTTCAAAAATGAGCCAATTTGTAATCGCCGATAAAGGTTTTTTAAATAATACTAAAGAAATTTGACAATTTAGAAAACAATCCGGGATTTCGAGTAGGTTATATACTATAGTCTTTAAATAATAATACTTACCGTACACTGCTTCCAGCTTGTATAGATTGATAATTTTTCTTATGCTCCTCGTATCTCCCTAAATTAAAATTTCCTAAATTCTATATACGTGTAGAGAGTAGGTATTGGGGCAAGATATTTGAAATAATATTCCTGCATTAATACATATATTTTTTAATAATATTTTTTTTTACAGATAAACAGAAAACATTATAACAAACTCACTTTATACATATCGGAATTAAACAAAAAATATTTTATAGTTAACGGTAATTTTAAGTATATAATTTAATGACGTATGTTTTTAGAACGGCTCGAAAACAATCTTAAGTCTCGACTTTAAAAATTAATTTCATATTCTATCTGTAATTTACAGGAACAGTATGTTTATATTTACATGGCTTTGCACTATTTTGCAAAATGCTATTATCATTGGGCTGTATGCATTCTATCTATATTTACGAACTTTGTTGTTTTCTTAATGAATCCGAAATTATTATAGGCAGGAACTAACTAAACGAATTCTCTCATTTCTGCCGGCACAATGGACCTATATAATAATAGGTCTCATTAGGTCGATACAGATTACAAGGTTTATTTTAGTCATATTCGTTGACTCTTGGTTTGCTACTGGGGGTTTAGTCCATAAAGCTTTGTGCAGATGTTTTCTTGATTTAAGCGAATATTTTTAAACAGATTTGGATATAACGAAAACAATTAATACTAACTAAATTATTGCACAAAATTATCACTATTGCTATTCACGAAACGTGTGTTACAAAGGACCATAACCTATCAATAAATATTAGTAGATCAAAAACATAATTTTTTACATTTAAAGATTTAAAATAAATAATAAAAATGGCCAAGTAAACCCAAAAATATAAATTTTGTGAAGCAGAATTAGTATTTTATATTATATTTATTAACGCAACTGCTATAGTAGTGGTAAGATCGGAATAATATATGGCGGTCCCACGTAGAAGTTCCACTTCTCTTACCTCCGATATTTTTAAAGATATACTGTTAACTTTTTTTTTATTCGCTTCGCTTAAATACTTTAACCAAAATTTATTACAAAATATTGTTTGACAGAAAGTTTCTAAAAATTGCATTTTTACATAACACTTTTAATTTGACGTTTGTAATACTGTAATTTTTTTGTACCAAAATGTGTAACAGTCTGATTTGACCAGTGTAAAATATTTTTAATTTCATTTTATATGCTGCATTTAGAAAAAATGCTGTATTTTGCGGTGAGATTTATTGAAAAGAGGTCAATAATCATCGGTTAATTAATTCTAAATTTATTGATTCAATTTGCTGTCAATAGGCATAAAGTTGCAAAAAATTTATGAATGTAAATTCTATTCTAAATATAGGTTAACGATATATTTGTATTAGCTTTTATAACACTTTGTGACTATATTTATTTTAGTTGATAAGCGAACCACAGATCGCTTAGGTTTGATCCAATCACTAAAATAGGATATTATGTTATTAGTATAGCTTTGCTTAATTTATATTACATTACCGTATAACGGCCAGCAAACCGTATTATATTTTTAAGAATTGTGTTAATAAAACCTGCTTTTAAACTTCATTAGATCCGTCGGCGTCGATTCATATTTTATTTTCGGTTTAAATATTTCATAACTTTTGAGAACGCCTGATGAAACTTTTTTGGACCTCTGGCTTGGGCTGGTTTCAGATATTTATACTTAGCTTTCCATGCGGCCTGCCCTAGTAAATTTCGGTTGGTACTGTTGGCAGCATTGGGTAATAGGAATGGGCTATTTCCCATAATTGCTGCTGTCGATTTAGATTTTTAAAAGTTTATCGTTTTGTTGGGGATAATTCTTTAGTATTTCTTGAACTATTTGATTTCAGCTCATTAATTGTGGCCCTGCCGTCGTTTTACTACCATAATAAACGAGAATAAAGTCGTTTATTATCTTAGAATTATTACTTGTATCGAATCACTTGGCATTTTTCAGCTCATCACTTCTTACTGATCTGACGTAGTTCTCTAATCTCGTGAAAGTGGAAAGGCAAATTGACGGAACGGATGATTTTGTTCTTCTAAGAATACCCTTCGAGGCGAAAAGAAGGTTTACTTTAGTGCGGTCATAGTGACTCAACATTTAGTATTGTGATTTAATACTACCCTTCGTTAGGGATATTGTGTTGGTTTCTGATTGTGTTTTGACGCGATCGCTTTATCGGGATTTAACTACTGCACTAGGTAAGCCTTTTTTCTGGAATTATTTTTTCCTATTGCTTGTGAAGCACGCGGACGCCATGACGCTAAGGGTCTTTTTCCTTTATTTCTAGAGGCTTTCCGAGTTCGCTGTATAAGACCGAGACCGGCGACTCTCTAGCTGCCATCGGCCAAAAGCGAGGTAATTATTGCTACAGTTTTTTTGTCTAAATTAACGATTTAATTGCCTTATCTGTGTTAACCTTTTTTGTACATTGTCCACCATTTGCATTCCAAGGGTTATCTTATCTACTCCATTTTATCAAATCTAAATTTTTATTTTAATGTGACTTTAGTTTTGATCATATGGGGAAGTTTATATTTTCTTTTAGGGGTGATTCATACCTATCTTTTTTATACTCAAGTTGTATGTACCTTAGTATTTATTTTATTTGCTGTTGGTCATTGAAAATCCATTGATAATTTTTAAGGCAATTTGTTTAATAAAGAAAATATATTTATGCAAGGGGGGCTATAGTCTTTTTTATTAAAGTAAGGGGGCTTTGTCTAATGCGTATTGGGTTATTACAAGGTCCTATCTCCGGGCCAATTCTCACCTGGCTACAGATCCTAGCTCCAGGTTACACTAGAGCCAACCTTATCTTCGGACCAATTTTATTACCGAGTCCTCTGCTGGTTCTACTCTCGGGGCCAGTGCCATAGCAGTATCTACAGGTGTCCGGCGCCTCCACCAGAGTTCCGACGACCGGATCTAATGGGTATCGTAGAGAAGCTTAAGTAAATTCATTTATTTTTCTGCCCGACTGATATAATAGCTCTTATTCTTTTAATGTAAATCAATCATTGACCGCCAAGCTCTAAAATAGCTCTCATTTTATTCGTCATTTGTTTATCTGACCGATTGATATAATCTCTCTTAATTTTCCTTTTTTTATATAAATCAAGCATTTACTGTCGAGCTTTAAGAAAGTTTTCAATAATTTTATTCTTTTTTATTAATTTATCGGGTCTCTTGATAATAATTAATTATTGTGGTCATTTATTACTACCTACTATTATTGCTATATTTATAATTGGTGCAGCTACTAGCGCACGCATGCATATATATAATAAGCTTAGGTAAACCAAAGTAATCACTTCGAATTGTAGTGTTTAGCGCATTTAATTGTAAGGCATGCCGTACCGAGTGTTAACAACAGAATTGGTCTCCATAAAATCACCATATTGTACCAATATTAGTTAATTTAATAGTCATTTGACATTCCTTTGTCTTTGACTTGCAATTTTACTGTAGGATTGTCGCTGTGTTTCAAAAAAAGAAAAAAACTCAGTAGCAAATAGATTGTTCCTTAAATTTTAGATTGTGTTTTCTTTATTAAGTCAGGGATTGAGTTTTTTGTTTGATAAGCTTGCCTAGCAACCCCGTACAACACAAGCGGAGCTTTTTCAGTTTAGTTGGGAAAAACTGGTGGCGCTCTACGACCGGGGCCGGGCATTCTAAGACAACTCTCCGGGGCTAGGTTTGTTTTTAAATAGAATCTTTACTTTTAATTTCAATAAGAAAAACGTGTTGCAAATTTGGCGCCCAACGTGGGGCTACCTTTTTTTTGAGAGACCTTTTCTCCAGAAGGTTTTTCAAAAAAACCTTTTCATAACCGCGATAATTTACATGAAAAACAGGCGCCCCCGTAGTAAGCCTAATTAGTAGAATTGTACCATATCTCTAAGGGAGTAAAACTCGAATAATGGTATCAGTTTACGCTTACTACGGAGGCACCAGTTTTTTATGTAAATAAATTTTTAGAAACTTTTTGAAAAGACAATTTTCTTAATCAGTTTAGGTCAAATGTGGCAACAGCACTAAAAAGTGTTTAACTAAGCTTTCAAATAAAAAAGCTTATAGAGATATTTTAAAAATCACGCAGATAAGGGCAAGGAGTGGGGTGGAACTTCTAAGTGTGACAGCCTGTATGTTAGAAAAGACAGGATGGTGCAAATTGTACTTTCCTATTTCAAATTTATATAATTTCATCGTACTTAATAATGATATGTAATATCTTAGATTAAAATGAAAATAAAAAATACCGACACGCAGAAATATACACCCACATAACGTGCAAATTTGTACTGCTTTGTTTTAGTTCAAATGGATAAGAGAAGGTACAAGATTCAGAATGCAGCAGTGTTCAACTTCCCTTCAGTCTACAATATTCAAGCGGTTCAATAGCTGATTGAAAAGGACTGCCACTGAGACCCATTCCACATAAATGAAGTTGTCGAAATCAAATCTTAAATTTTTGGGAGATTGAACACCAAGGGATAATATGATGGAGACATCGCCATTCAATTTAACTGACTATGTAAATATTAGTTAGTTATCGCGTTTCTTGGATTATGCACTACAAATTATTTATCCGTGTACCCCAAAAGAAAAGCATATAATATGTCATATTTAAAAAATATCACAAAGTTACTTTTGCACCATCTTGTTTTACAACAACTGCTTATTGTTCTCTACTTAATACTTCATTTCATGCGAATTCTGTTAAACCGCTCACGATCGATCAGTAATCGAAAAATAAATTTACGTTTGTCTAACATGGTTGCTTCTTTAACCTCAACCACAGAGTTATTCAATTAAACGTTATAACCTCAAAATCACAAGCAGCTGCATCCAAAACACTTCCTAGTATGGTCGCCACACAACAGCATCGCCATTCTGGCCAGGCCCCCGTGGCCCATTACTGTTTAACACCCTACTATGCCCGTCATCTTGTCTTTGCGCAGCGGCGGCACATGTGCCATTGTTCAGCAACAAATCGGTCGAACCGTTAACTTGCCTTTGATGGTTGGTATTAGTCGATAGGTGATCCATGACGCTCTGCAAATCGTTGTGAGATTGCGTACCGTGAGGATGCAGCGAATGGAAGTTGTGGGGCTGATGATTAGCAGCTGAGTATAGCTGTGAGTACAGCAACCCCGGCAAAACGGGGTAGATTGAATTGTTGCAGTTACCTGATGAGTATGATGACTGGCTCATGTTTTGGTGCAACGGAAAGTTGGTACTACTGGTGTTATTGATATGGTTGATGCCGATGGAGGTTTGAGACGTCAGAAGGTCATCTTGGACGGGACTTTCGGCTGCACTTGAGTTATCGGAGAGCGACCTCGGACCGGAGAGACTGAAATCGGCGTGATTCGTTGAGTATCTGGGTACCAGCAGCGCTGAAGGATGCGTGGTGGCTTGAGGATGGTTCGCATGGTTTTGAGAGGTAATCAGGCCCAGGTGTTGATCTAGGTCTGTTGTTGAGCTATCGGGAAGCACTGAAAAACAAAAGAAGCATCGATAATTTTTTAGGCATTAATCAAGGGCAAAACGTAGAACTAATATGGGGATAAACAATAAGTTGGTTACCTTGCATCCCCAGCTTGAAATATTTTTCATTCTAATTTATTTTTATCTATAATGACAAGTGAAATATGGTTAAACCAGCGAACGGTTCACTGTTAGCAGTTAATCTAGAAACAACCGAATAATAATTAGTGACAAAACTGACAAAGGGCTGATTAGATTAAGAAAATTTCCCTGATATCCCAAAAAGCTGTAGAATGGCCCATGTTTTAAAATTGCGATAAAAGTTACGCATCTAACACTCCTCTTGTAGATGATTTCTAAATTAGCTTTGCAGAACATCGTAAAGACGAATTACAGCATTGGCAATTTTAAATCTAGTAAATGAAATTTTAAAAACATTTGAGGAGGAACTCTTTGGATGACTTTTCGATTAGAAATCGCATAAGCATCTTATAGAGAAGTTAAAGTCATATAACTTCCTTATAGAGAAGTTAAAGTCATATAATTTTAATAACACAATTATCAACTTAATAAAATCTTATCTTCACAACAGAGCGCAGGCAATGAAGGTGGAAGGCGTGGAGCCTGCTGAGGACTGTTAGGGTGTGGAAGAATCCAGAGATCATTATTAGAACCCTTGTTTCTTATAATCAATAATAATATGCCACTGGTGATATTTACTGATGACACCACCCTTACTATAGCTGCAAACATTCGCATAAAACGGTGCCTGTGACGCGCAAAAGCGTATGATATCGTTAAATATCGGACCTTATATACACAACAATGTTAGATCGAAGGAGCACTGGATTTTCAAAAATCTGAGTGAACCGGTGGGGTATTGAAGTCTATACCATTTTCTGTTTATTTAAATGAGGTTTTTCTTTTGGGAAGTACGGGCGCCATTTCATCTTTGGTGGATGACATAGTTGCACTATATTTGGGTGAGTCATGGAAAAAGATGAAGAAATGTACAGATAACGATTTACGGGTTTTATAGTAAGTATTTAATAATTAATTTTGAAGAATCCAATTATTTTTTAGTTTCAACAGAAAGCTTCCCAATTTTAATTATCTCATATTAAATAAAGATAATTTTGAAATATAGTAATCAAGGAGATTCACCATACTACAGCATACCAGGTTTTCTCACTGCGATACAAAAAAGAAACGATGCCTTTACTGTATTAAATTTTTTCATCAAAATCCAAATGGGAAGCAAAAACAAGAAAATGGCCCTCAGTCCGAGGCACCCCTTATGTGGAGAAAGGATACGAAGAATCCTCCATTTGCCTACTATTAATTGGCATGGAAACAGTGAAAATATAGAAATGCATGACAAAGTGGCTTATTTATGACAGAGAAAATTGAAAACACTGAGGCTGAGATAAACAGATTGATAGGACTGATCGAAGTAAGATGGCCTGATTCCGGAAAGCAAAAAACCAATAAACGGTATATCTATTATTCAGGAGAAATTTATCCAGAACACCGATACGGCACAGCTCGTTTCGGATAGAATAGCGCAATTGATTATAGACTTTGTCGCTTTGAGCAAGAGAGTGGCGTTATTAAAATTTCAGACAACCCATGAGGACCTAAATATAATTCAGATTTATGCCCTAACAGGTGAGAAATCACATTAGAAGATCGAAGAATTTTACAATAAAATAGAAGAAATAATGGGACTTACAAGGCAAGATAACGATGATTATCGGATATTTTAACGCCAAAGTGGGTATGGTGCTGATGAAGATAATATAAGAGCATAGAGTCTTGACTCAAGAAATAATAGGGGGACAGATTGGTGTAGTTCTGCATACAGAATAATCTCTTAATAGCCAGGTCTGCAGGTGATAAAGCCCAGGAGACTTTATCACCTGCAGACAAAGCTGAAAAATCATAACAAACAAAAAGATAAGCTCCACAATCGAACAAGAATTGGAAACAACAGAGAAATTTGTGCAGGTAGAGGACATCGAGTAAATTTAGAACGAAATCAAGACGAAATTAATGACAATTCAAGAAGATATCAGATTCACAGTGAGCGGCAAAAAGCAAGAATGGATGTCACAGAAAAGCTTAGACTTCATGATAAAGAGACGGAAATGTAAGGTACAGCAGGCAGAATACAAACAAGTTAATAGAACCATTAGGAAAAATGTGAAGACGTTAAAGAAAGGTGGACGTCGACAAAATACCTACAGATAGAAAATCTCCAAAAAAATATTGACATCTTTAACATGCATACAAAAATTGAGGAAGTGACAAGTCAATATAGACAGCCTCAAGCAACGGTCTTAAGGGAAATAATTCTAGGCGTAGAAGCCAATCTTATGAGATGACAGCAATATTTTAAAACACTTTTAGACGTTGACAGACTTCATTAACTCCCACTGATGGATTACAAATTAATTGAAAATGGTCTAGAAATAACTAGAGACGAAGTTGTTCGTGCAATAAAGGCAAAGAAAGAGAGGAAATTTATCTGTTCTAATAAAATATAAGCGGAAATATTTCAATTAATCCCAGATAATGAGGGCAAAAGTTTGGACCTAATAACATCATTATTTAACAATCTATAAGTCAGGCAAGATTCATTAGACTGGTAAAACTCAACATTTATAACAGTACCAAAAATCTACGTCCACAAGGCGATGATTAGATCTAACGTACTAAAAATTATCCTTAGAATCAGATCTATAGAAAATGGAAACACTTACAGTTTGGATTTAGAAATGGATCGGGTACACGTGAAGCTCTCTTCTCTCTAAATGTGCTGACCCATTGATGTAAAAACATGAACGTAAATGTGTGTGACAAAGATGTAGAGATATGAACGTAAATATATGTGCATGTTTCACCCATTATCGAAAAACGTTAAATATCAAGAGATAATCGAAATTTTAAGAGCAACACAAGTCGACGAACAGGATCTCGACAGAACTTTTTTAGAAACAAACCACTCCCGTCAAAAGAAATCAAGTAATATCAGAATATATATTGACCAAAAAAGGAGTTTGACAGGGCTGTGTCTTATCTCCACTCTTCACTACTGTTTAATATATACTCGGAAGCTATATTTAAGGAGCCACTGCATATAGTTCAAGGTGGAATTAAGATCAACGTAACTATAGATATCGTTGACGTTACTATTAAATAACAAAAGATGAAAAACAGACAGGATCATATAGCGAAATTCTCGATTTATATCATAATTTCTCCAAAACCATAATACCTAGTAACTTTGTCAAAGTTTCAAGAACTGAACAGGCGAGAAAAT
This sequence comes from Pissodes strobi, assembly GCA_016904865.1. Lineage (NCBI taxonomy): Eukaryota > Metazoa > Arthropoda > Insecta > Coleoptera > Curculionidae > Pissodes > Pissodes strobi. The sequence goes on from MU182703.1 coordinate 23,735, forward strand.
CCTTTATCGTTATAAAAACATTTTTTACAAGATCAGACCTCACTCTGAAGCTTAGGATTCGGATGATTGGGTATTACATCTTCCCCGTCCTGCTTTATGGTTGTGAAAGTTGAACGCTAGGGTTACAGACAGAAAATAGAATAGAACCCATATAAATGTACATATTCAGGCAGATGCTACGAATTTCATGGATACAGAGAATAACTAATGACGGAGTACTCCAATTCATTCACAAACAAAAAGAATTACTGAACACCATCATGGATAAGAAAATATAATATTCGGACCATATGCTGATAGGTAAAAGATACCAGTTGCTCCTACTCATAATAGAGGTTAATGTGCAGGGAGAGAAACAGAGACAAGGCACCAGAACTCATGGCTAAAAGATTTGAGAACATGGATTGACCACTCGTCTGCGGAAGTTTTTCTCGCTGCAATTCCCATGACTAAAATTTCCATTTGGATCACCGACCAAAAAGACTATTGAGCAGCGGTCATATTTTCTATAAGTGAAGAGTGGTGGCTGTGTGCATGTATGAATCATACCAAATGAAACACTTTGTATTCCATGCAAAATTTAATCCAAAAGGACTTCTTATAAAAGCATAACAGAGCGCTTTCGGCCTAAGCCATCATCAGTGTTACTTGTCATTGGACCTGAAGAACATATCGACGAAGAGTAAACAAACAACACCAACTAACAATGGTGATTGTGATGGGACCATTGTTAGTTGGTGTTGTTTGTTTACTCTTCGTCGATATGTTCTTCAGGTCCAATGACAAGTAACACTGATGATGGCGCTTAGGCCGAAAGCGCTCTGTTATGCTTTTATAAGAAGTCCTTTTGGACTTCTTATATAAAATTTTGCATGGAATACAAAGTGTTTCATTTGGTTTGGTGTCATATTTTCTGTTCATATACGCACTAATCCTAATTGATTTAAATGGGCTTTGCTTTATATTTCCTTAATTTAGAAAACTTTTTGACATATTTTGTAATTTTGGCTATTCTGGCAGAGTGTTCAGAAGGGTCATTAGAATTTTGGCGGGTTTCGATTATAGACTACTTATACAACATGGACCTCTATGCGATCTAACCGATCTGATGCAATACATTCACTTCAAAGTCACGACATACACGGTCAAATTGAAATTTTGATTCTTTAATTTACGGGACTGAATTGGCCGAATGCGATATAAAAATGATCAGTTAGAAAATATGAATTTAAAGTTTTTTAAGAATTTGGTTTTAACTTTGTCATTTTTTCTATAAATACAAATCAAAGGGCAATAAAGGCATAAACAGTCACAAAGACAAACAAAATAGAAATGGGGTCCTTGACTGTCTAGCAACTACATTTTTCAAGAAGCTTCCAATGGATATCAAAGAGTTGTTAATGAAGCTGTATAGGGCTGGGATAAAGGTATTTTTTGCTGAAGACTGCCCTCTACAGTTTTGATGATATTTAAAATTATTCGTTTAATTGGTATTATTACGAGTGTTTCATGTTTTAATATGTAGGTAAAATACTGCAATCTTCAAAATTCGCTGACATTTTTTTTGCATTTACTTAATTTTAATTTCTGTTATCTGTTGTTATAAGTAAAAAGTTTTTCTTACATGTACTAACTGTTGAACTAGTAGTAAAAGCATCTTGCGCAGACGTCTGGTCCGGAGTCGCTCCGGAGAACCCAAGCGCCGGAGTACTAAACTGCGTGGTTGTCGCGGCGCAGGAACCTAACGTAGAAGGCGTGAAGTAGGGGGAATAGGCTCCAGCAGCACTATAGCCCCAGTGCGAGTTGGTCGTTGTTAGTCCAAACTGAGTCATATCTGAAACAACACACAAATATAAAGTGTTGGTATTATTTCCGAATTCGAACGTTAGCAGTACAAAAGGTCGAATGACAAAATTTTGGAAATACCAAGATCTGGAAATGTATGGAGTCCTTCTCAGGCTTCATAGCCAGAAATTTAAAACAGTCTGTAATATTTCCTATAAAAAACTAGTGTCACTGTAATTATGACATTATTTGCTAAACCTAACTCTGATGACGCCTGCAGAAGGGAAATACTTCATTTGTAATAAATTTATTGACTGAGACTCGAAGAAAAAAATACCTTCATTTGAAATTATTTCCAGATAGGTACATATTTAAAATAAAAAAATCAGAATATGTTGCAAGTAGTATATCCGAATGTTGCTGGATGATAACATTATTTTTTTTCATTCTATTCAGAATTTTCAGGATTGAAACTAGTAATGCTGTCAAGACCAGAGCAGCCTATCTTTCATCTCGTCTCATTGACACGGAAAAAACCTTCTCTAATTCCTTTGAAAAATGCAACTTTTCGCTCTAATTAATTCCTTATGATATCATAACTAAAACAAATATATTATTTTAGCACATATTGGAATTATTATCTATAATTCAACAATGAAATATTAAGTGTGGCATAGAGTGTATGAATGAATATATTAACTGAGTCATAAGATAAAATCAATTTATTTTAGCTTAAAGTTAGAGGTTATTATGCGTCCTGTATCATGCAGGGGCGTCGAGTGACTCCCATAAGGCCCAAGTACAAATAAAACACCATGTTTAGTAGCTTCAGAAAAGTGTCTAAATTTTTGGCATATGAGTAGTGTTTATCTGACAAAATTGGGTGAGCCCTCCTTCTAGTCATTGAAAGAGTTGCCAAACTTGTTAAATATAAAATATTTTTTCAATATTTTTAAAGTTTTAAATTTTAGAAAAAAAAATCCCACCAGAAATCCATTTTTTTTTTGGTTGTAAAGAAAATTACTAGAATTTGTGTACATGATTTTATCCAGCAGTTATCAACATCACTTTTCTTTTTTAAATACAAACTCATTATTTGGTTTAATTAATTTAAACAGCTTTAATGCTGAGTATAACCATGTATCATACAATTATGGTGTTTCTATGTAAAATAAGGGATAGGTTTTATTTCCTATTACAGCTCTAGTTTGGATTAGTTTTATTTCTTTATATTAATTACTATAGAATATATAAAATTACATCATCTACTAATCAATGATTTTTCGAAAATAAGATTTAGAAAAATTCAGATTTAGATTAAACTAGACTAAATTAATTTAGGGGCTTATGGGCGTAAGGAATCACAAGCCTTCGCAGTGGCAAAGTATTAGTACTGCTGTTTCCTCCTCATACTCGTATGTTTGTAGAGCGCACAATTCCCTGTTAGAATCCCCACTCTTATTCTAGTTGCACTTTTTCTCTGACTTAGCAGATAGTCTGTGAGTTTTGGCGATGGATTTTTGAGAAGCTCTTCAGCCTGTCTTATTTCTGGCAAGCGGTTTCATCATTCTTGAGGCTTCGTAAGCATCCATACTCTGATGCTAGCTGTTTATACAGGTTTAACTATTCTACAGAAAGGTTCTGGTCCATTCAAAGGCATTCTGGCTCCTTTTAGGGCTAACGAATAGGCCTCTTTGGTACCCTGCATCTGCTGGTACAGTGGTACCAAGTCTAAGGTCAAACTGTTTCGACTGCCCAGCTCTTTTATGGCTTCTATACAGTCCCAAATCAGTTTTAAGTTGACTGCTTTAATTGCCGCTTGGCTGTTACAGTAGGCTGCAATGGTTTCACCTGTAAACTCTTGCTTTATCAACTTTTTTGTACAATGATATATTGCGACAATTTCCGCTTGGATTATCGTCGAATATTTGCCTAAGCTCATACATTTTTCTTCAATATCTTCGGAAATGCGAAAACTTGGCATCTTTGCCAGCGTATTTCAAATGCATCCCAAAAAGGCTACTTTTTTATAATTTATCCGACCTCTTAGCTCTTATCGTTTCGAAGACAGCATCCTAGGGTGTACAATTTGAAAACAAAAATTATGTATTTTTAGGTGTTTAATGCGATAAAAATATAAGAAGTCAGAGGCGCACATCTTTTTTGTCAATAATATTTGGTATAATGCCCCCGGAAGGCCACTGGACTTCATATTTTTAATCTAATTAAGGGTAAATGAGCCCATTTTTATTGCAGATTACACTATCAAATTTCAACAAAATCGGCCAAAGAATATTTAAGATATTAACGAAAAACCGATTTTTTTTTAAGTTTGACACCCTGTAACTTAGAAACTGGGTCCGGAACCCAGGTTCATAGGAAAAAATTTTCATGTTTTCTTATATAGAATCACCCTTGAAATTATTCAAATGGTATTTCTGGACGCCCTGTATATATGGTTACAGAAATTTTTGTCAGCAAAACTCCAGAGTTTCTTGTCGAGAGAAGCCACTGTTTCGTGTCGTCGCGAAAAAAACCTCGTCGATAGACTTGTAGACGAGACAAGAGACAAGAATGTTTCGGAAGAATCACTAGTTGCAACGCTTCAACCGCCAAAAACTCCTAAAATTTCATATACAAGGCAATTGCAGAATTAAAAAGATAAACATCGCAAATGAAATTCACCCTTTTCCACCGAATAAAACAAAACAAATTAATATAAATCACTCTTTTAGTTAGTTAAGATTCAAATCACTCGAATAATTTACGTCCGCTTACCGGGGATAACGAATGGCTTTATTTTCATTTAGAATCTAGGTCCTGTGGGAATCATAAAAAGGAGTTGGCCTAAATTAAATCAAGTTAGCGAAACTTGCCAGTACTTATAAATAGACATTATTTAACTTCTTGAGAGCTTTCGTAGGATTTAAATTTCCATTGAAAGTAATACGATTCCTTTCTCTTGATGTAGGCAAGAACATTTAATATTAATTGTAGAGACGGGACTTTCTGGTAGGTTCGACATCTAACCACTTCGATAATTTTCATGACCCATAATAAACCAATAAGGCTAGCCGCTTTGATGAGCATTACGCTTTGTACAGGCTCTTAAAGTAGTACCCTCTGAACCGCGTTAAAAACAGATAACATACATCCAATAGTCACCCGATATAATGTCGCACCTCCACATCGCACATGAAAATAGTTCAGATGATAATAGTTAACACCTATAATTAGATACCACATATAAATAGTTCACATGACCAATAGATCGCATGGTAAAATTTAGTACCTACTACCATTTTATAGTCTTTTATTATAAAATGCTACTACCTACAGTTAGATCGCGCATGCAATTAGACCGCAAATAAAAATAGTTCGCACTACAATAATTTAAAACGCACATACAAAATAATTGGTAGAGGAGAGGGTGCAAATATGGAACACCATTTTATCTAGTAGGTATATAAAAAATTCATTTTTAGTGAATTGGACACCAAAATGTAAAACCAAATGTGTAATTAACTAAAACATTTTACAAAAAAAAAGGTTGAAAAAATGTACAGAATGCCCACCCAAGAAAAGGTGGTGCAAATATGGAATGGTTCCTAAAAATTAAAACTAACTATAAGGTGTAAACTAACATATCGCTTTCACCAATCGTAAATGTACTCATCTTTTTCAACGCCTGCACACTCATTATAAGCTCACATTGAGCAAATTAAACATTGGACTCATCAGTCTCCCCTCTGATCAGCAGAAAGCGAATTCTCGCAAAATATGCAATGAATATCGTCCTCATTTGGTTTCAATAATTGTCCCGGCATATTTTCCAAATCGTTCTCAAAATAAACAAGCTTTACATCTTCGCTTGAATCCTCAGATCCATCAGAAGAAACTGCATTCTTTGGACGTTTCATTTTCTAATCACAGTAGGTCCAATTGTCTTGCGTCTTCTGTTGGTTTTTTTTTTGCGGATTGTGTTTGGGACTGGAGTATATTTCGAACGGTGAAACAAACTGCTGGGTTGAATCTGTATTAACTTCTGAGGCAGAGTTTTGATCTTGGTCTTGGTCAACAGCTTGAATTCAGACAGGTGCATTGTCTTCGTATGACATTTTAGAGCATGAAGGTTTATCGACAGGGGCAATAAAATTTGTAGGTATAGTGAAGGTTCCTCAACAGGGGCAATACAAGATTTAGAGGAGGAGGGTTTGTCGGCAGGGTAGCAGAAGTTTTCGTTGTTTTGTTTTCTTGAATGCTAACGGTAATTCCTCTTTTCACTGCTTCTTGTTGCGCAGCAATAAAGTCAGCTTTAGAAAAGACATTTCTGTTAAAGGGGAAAATACCAGTGGTGCAAAAACCATTAGCCGCTATTGTGTATGGCAACTAAACTGCTGGCCATTTGCTTTCGAGCAACAAAAATTTCGCCTAAATTTAAAACTAAATATTTTCTTAACCAGACATGATATCGATCTCTGGTTTTTAATGGTTAGTAGATTTGTCCCTTAAGAGAAAATTTCCAATGTAGGATTTTTTTAAACTGTCAAATTTTTTATATACAGGGTGTCAAAGAAGGCGATGATTTTTGCTTCAATTTCAATGGCATGTAACTTTCATAATAATTTTTTTAAACTTTGTCACTGTACATCAATTGAATCACTGGTCCATAGCAAAGAAAGTGGTCAGTCAAATTTTTGATATCTGCTATATTTTAAGAGATACAGATTCTTTTGTATAACCTTGCTTTTTTCAACTTTTTGGCAGTTAGACCACACTGTGCGTTGCATCGTGCAAACTTTGTAAGTGATTATTATACTTTACGAGAAGCTTGTTTATGTTCAGTAAAAAAATTGTACCTAAATGTTGTGATGTGCAGTGGCGTACTTATAATCATTATATGTCTATGGTTTATGAGTATCTCACAATTTTTCACGATTGTTTTGTATTGTACACATTGTAACACATCAAACTAGCGATATTTAATTTTTAGGGTTGTCAAAACAAGTTTAATTTTAGGAATAGTGCTGTTTCAGAAATAAATAAATAAAACTTTTCCAAAAATTAAATTAAAAAAATTATAATTAAAAAAAAAATTAGACATATACATGTAGATACAGTGCAATATTAAAAAATAAAAAATAAGGATAAAACTTGCTTAATCTAGAGGCGAGTACTTTCCAATACAAAACAATCGGGAAAAATTGTGAGATACTCATAAACCATAGTATAAGTGATTATAAGTACGCCACTGCACATCACAACATTTAGGTACAATTTTTTTACTGAACATAAAAAAGCTTTTCGTAAGGTATAATGATAATCATTAATAAAGTTGGCACGATATAACGCACAGTGGGATCTAGCTACCAAAAAGTTGAAAAAATCAAGGTTTTACAAAAAAATCAATATCTCTGAAAATATAGCAGATATCAAAAATTTGACAAACTACTTTCTTTCCTATAGACCAGTGAATCAACTGACGTAGAGTAGTAACATTTTAAAAAAATATTGTGAAAGCTACATGCTATTGAAGTTGGAGCAAAAATCACCGTCTTCTTTCACACCCTGTATATAATATTTTTTGAATGTTTATAAAAATCCAAGATTGGAAGGTTTTTCCCAAGGGATAAGTCTAATAATCATTAGAAACCGTAGGTCGATATCATGTCTGGTTAAGAAAATATTTAGTTTTAAATTTAGGCAAAATTTTCCTTGCTCGAAAGCAAATGGCCAGCAGTTTATTTCGTAAGCTCTACCAAGTAATTAAATCATATCAAAAGGACTAAGAGACCGATGGTTTTGACGATTCCAAATACGAATTTCTTCACTATAATAAACTTTTAATGGCCCCATAAATGACTTACTCAAAGGCTGGTGCTTACGTGTCGAGTGAGGAGGCAGACATAAAATGGTAACATGGTTCTCCGATAACGTCGATATTGCGAGTGTGGCTGTAATGGCCGTCAAAAATTAACAGGAGAGTATTTTCTTGAGTTGGTTTAGTGTAATGGATAAAGTGGCGGAACCACTGAGTGCAAATATGGGACTGTACCCAACCTGATGGATGTATAAGATGTAGAACACGGGTGTTTGATTTTATTCCTTATGGCCAACTGATAAGCCAAGCGCCTCATATCTGTCATTGCGAGCCTGTAAAATTTGGACTTCTGATCTCAAAACCCATTTTCTTCCAGGCTTGGTTGCCGCAGCCTTATCTTGTGGATTTATGTTAATTTGGCTGAAAAGCTTTGTACGGGGAAGCTCTGGTGGAGTTGTGTTAACTTGACTCAGGCTAAAAACTTTCTATGGGGAAACCTATAGGTTTTGGATGCTTTCAGATATCCCATTGTTTTATTCTCTCACTGTCTTGATGGCTCCTGTTCTGAAAGTATGTCTTTACGTTGCTTAACATGGTTGTATTGGTGTACAATATTTAAAGACCGATAACATCTTTTGGCGGTAATTTGGATGTTTTCTAATTTTTGTAGTTTTTCTAAGATTTTTACGTGGTAATTTTTAAGTGGTAATTTTTAAGAAAGCTCTCCAATGAGTTAATGAAATTAATATGTAGTTATCAAATTATTTAAAATGAACTTGCTTAAACTGAGAATTAGAACATTGTCGTGCAGGACATATTTCACTATAGCCATCACAACATAGGTATTCAGGTAGTTGTTGAAAATATTTTATTTTAATTATGTAAGAGTTAATTAAATTGGAGTGTTTAAGATATAGGTTGTTAATGATGATACAATTTTGTATAAGTTCTGGTCACTAAAAGATCGTTGGTCGGTTTAACTGGATTTTCCCTGATAAACTGTTATGTCTGTTGTTGTCGAAAGATTTGTCTTTCTCGAAACGCAGCAATATTTTTTCGCCAACGTTTACATGCAGCTTTAAGGGAGCATATCCTTGGCAAACTTCACCTTTCCCATATTTTTTTTCTTAAGAAACATCTCCTTTTCTTTTTTTAGCATATTTTTGTGCGTTCTATTTTATCCATTCATAAGGAGCTCGTTCCTTTTTTCTCTGGAATTTCTTCTTTGCTGAGTTTTTGGCCTTTTATCGCAGTTTTGTAATTCTGTAATAAAACCAGTTTATAAGAATGAACGTGTATTAAACTGTAATTTCCTTGGAGATGATGTAATTCGCCTGTTTCAAAAAGAGGCAGGGGAATGCCACCAGGGGAGTTATTTTTATTATTATTATTATTTTTTTATTTTTCGTCCTGAAAATCGCGTAAATCGAAATTATTTGTATGGCTTTTCTGTTTCAAATATGTAAAATATAATAGCGATTAAAAAACGAAAAAATCATGTGTGCAGTTCACACCCGAGAAGTGGAACCTTCATAAAACGAAACTGAGAGAGACTAGAGAGGTGTACAACTCGTCGTCTCTTTATAGTATCGCTTTCTCGTTTCATCGACTCCCAAATCTCAATCGTGTTAAAGAAGTTTTCACTACAAAAAAATACCTTTTCCCGCCGAAAAAATTAAACCAGCAGAATGACAAACTCTTCGGCACAAACGCGACTTTTCACCTTTGAAGTCAGGTTGTAACTATTTGGTATTTACTCTTAAAATCTTCTCTTGGGCAGAACTAAAAGTATTTTGCTGTGTTGACGACAAGTCGAAAGAAAGGACATGGGTCATTTGCGCACCGCGGTCACTTTTACCTTTTGCTAGGGATTTATTGCTCCGATTGGCAATAGGACAGTTGCGCGCTAACGAGGGATTACGGAATGGTACCGACTGTAATATAAATGTTAGATATAATACCCCCGTTACGTTTCGTCCTCAAATATTTGTACACGTAATGCCTGGCCCTCCGCTCGCTTCGCTCGCTACGGGGGCTCAACGAACAGTAACTAACCAAAACTAACCCAAGGCATACCCAAAATCAGGAAAAAAAAAATAATAAAAAAATGCAGTCGCACCGGGTCCGATGGCGCAACCAACAAAAACTTACTAAAACTAACCCAAGGCATGAAAAGCAACTACATTTATATTACAGTCGCTCTATATGGGAGGTCTTATCGCGTCTGCAGTTTACGTATAAGCAACCGGCGTGCAACTGTTCCATATCCAATAAGTAGCCGACGCGCAACTGTCATGTGAAATTAAGACTACCTTAATATCTTTCTGACCGCGGCGCGCAAGTGACCAGCACCCGAAAGAAACGGCGACAGACTTTTCGCGGTGACATTGAAAAATCACAATTTTTTTCACAATTAAAGGTTTTTGGACATATCAAATAATTTTAGTAAAATTATTAGTTTGGTTTTTGTTTTTTAGAGTTTTAACGTTATTTGTAATGTCAAAGGAAGTTTCTACTATGAAAATAATCACAAATACAGGAAACGATCGTGTTATCAAATATTTACCCTACCTGCATAAATGATACTGGAAGAAACAATAATATCAGGAACATATTTTTGCTGTAATATTCTCGATAAAAAGAACCAATCTATAAATGGGACAGTTCTCTTTTGCTATACAGGGTGTTTTCGAAAAGGACCACACAATGGATGTTATTTTGTCTATTTTTCGGAACACCATGTACGATAACAGCGGCATAACTTATTAAAATGCTGTTTACTCTGGACTGGAGGACATAAGCAATAAAAAAATTCAATAACTTACGAGATTTGAGATTGAGTAAGAAAATATTTATAGAAAAATAAATTAAATTTTAGGTACGTTGTCATGACACACTCTGATTACCCGCCATAAGATTTAGTTAGTTTTTCTAGTCTGCGGTACAACAAATGAAATAAATTTAATATTCCAGGAGCCAATAATTAATCTCCCTCAATATCCTTTAAAGTTTAAAGCAAACATCTTTTATAATATATACTAATAATAGAGCCTGAGTAAAAGTTAAGAAATTGCTTCGGCAAAAAACTTGATTGTTCTCCCCATTTTTATTAAAAAGAATAATGAAGATTTTATGTAACAATTCTAGAAGAAAACAAACTTAGCTTGTGTCGTAATAAAAATATCGAACTTTATAGTTTTGTTGTATATAATCGTTAGTGTAAACTATTATTTCTTGATAGTATTGAGATTCGTAAATCCGTTACACATGTCTTTAGCAATCTTTAGATGGCCAATACCGCAGAAATATCCGGAAAATCGCATAGTTTTACAACATTTGTATTGCTCTTGATAAAGACGATACCAAGAAATATAAAACAACCTTATGGAAACCAGATGATTCTATTCTAGATAATTTTCTAGGTATAATTTTTTACTTAATATTATAGATATACTTACTGTTACAATTTCCTATTGGCGGCATCCTAAAACCTGATAAGGGATCCGATGTGGCAAACGGAAAGGGCCTTTGTCCAAAAGCAAAGTGGAATTGCTGCTGTTGCCCTAGAAAAGTAAGCACTATATTAAAACTGATTACTGTTCTGATCTAGTTCTGCTTGATTTAAATTAAAAAATGAAACACGAATCAGCCGTGTGGCAAAGATGTTGATTTATTTTTCTATTAACAGGACCTAGACGTTTGTACTTAGATAATATCTTTGTTCACAAGTCAACTTTCAACATAGGATTTATTTTCATTATACCTCTTATACGGAAAAATCCAGTTCTTGGTACCTTTATAAAAAGGACATACATATCCTGGAAAGCATTGTTGAAACCATTGTTTTTATGACAGTTATCTTCTTAATAAGGTTAACGCGTGATGGATATATCAAGCCTTAATATTACAAGCTTTTCTGTGGATCTGTCTGTAATCAAATCTTGCAAGCTGAATTAGAACTACTTCTAAATGTCCGATTGACTTGAAATTTGGTACACGTTTATAGTTCCGATGACCATACAATATCATAATGTTGTTAAGTTTACACCTCCCCCCCTTTCGGGGGTAGGGGAGGGGGCACTACTTAAAGTATGTCCGATTTCGTTTAAAATTGGTATATGGGGGTTTTGGGGACAAGGAATATGAACTTTCTACCAGATTTTGAAAACTCAAAATGGCGGATTCAACATGGCCGATATTTTAGCTGACTTCTGCATATCCAATTGGCTTCAAATTTGGGATGCGTTTATAGTTCAGATGAAAATATTAAACAATGGTGTTGCCATTGTTTATTCTTATGAAGACAGTGGTGTTGCTTACACTTTCCACCTCCCTTTAAAGGTTAGTGGTGAAGGCACTACTTAAAGAATGTCCGATTTGGTTTAAAATTGGTATTAGGGGGTTTTTAGAGACAAGGAATATATTTTTTTTATCAGATATTGAAAATTCAAAATGGCTGGTTCAAAATGTCTTTTATTATATACTACGAATTTAAGTTTTATAAATAAAAATATAATATTTACTAAATTTGTGATTTTGCTATACCATAATACCTACTAAAAAGTAAAAAATAAATTTTTAAAAACAAGCTTTTATTTAAATGCACTAAAAAGAAGAAAATAAATTTTGAAGTAAATCAAACCCATTATTTTGTTACATTAAACATTTTTATGATATAAAAGCTTGCCGCGAGAAATTTAAACAGGAAAATCTCGCGACAAGCTTTTATATCATATAAAAATGTTTAATGTATCAAAGTAATGGGTTTGATTTGCTTCAAAATTTATTTTCTTCTGTTTAGTGCATTTAAATAAAAGCTTGTTTTAAAAAATTTATTTTTACTTTTATTTATTTTTTTAAATTAACGTTACATGTTGAAAACGACCAATCAAATTTGGCTAAATATCACCGTTAAAATATTTCTCGCTATCTATGACCGAAATCTCATAAGCAAATTAATTTAACATTTTTGTATGTTAACATATATTTACAAAATGCCTTTAGGTGCGTAACACTTGATATTACGAGTCAAATTCGCTTATTTGGGACTAATACTTGTTCGTGCAATTCATCCTAAACCTATTAGAGTAAAGCGTCGTTAGAAGGAAATTTTAGAACATTTAAAACCCAAACATTAAATATAGTCATAAACATCGATTCGAAATGAGACACAACAAGAGATAAATTGTCGAAAACCAGATCATAAAGGTTAAAATGGGACATTTATTGGTCCGAAGTTAACCGTTATTCCCATCTAAGAATGCGTTAAATAGTCTGGAGAAAAGTGCCTTAAACTTTGTAGGAATTTAAGCTGCTGGCATCCCTCTTGTTTGGATTGTTTTGGCAACAGGTTTAAATGGCTTCCAAATATTCTCAGACGGCTTTTCACTTCTAATTTCTCTTATAAATTGGATGACGGTTTATTTTAAAAAATAATGAGTATATATATGTATATATAAAGAGATGTATATA
>MU182703.1:36912-70592 GCA_016904865.1 Pissodes strobi
ATCCTAATTCCTGGTTGGAGACATGTCTTGAATCACATCAAGCTCAATGCTCCATGTCCACAATGCAAGCACAATAAGAGTGAGACTTGCGATAATATTCCCCCCGATAGTTTTGTCCTTTCGGGACTCATCAGAGAAACGTGTGTAGGCTTTCACCCACGAGAACCTGACTCTCTATGAATGTTATTGATGCCCTGATGCACCCATCGAAAAGAATACATTCACCAATCGTCACTCGAGCCGAAAAAGCTTCATCGTCTGGACAAGCCCCGTGTTGGGTTATATGTGAGAAGATTGGATCAGCAGAAACAACTACTCCGGGAGCTAGTGCCCCTACCGGCATTGAATTATACTGCTGATTCCGCTTTCTCTGGGGATAAAGTATGCAATGTAATAATTCACACTACACCCACCCAGAGCAATGTCTCCAACCAGGAATTGGGATATTCCTGACATTGCTGTATATAAAACTTCAGGCTATTGTCAGATTGTTAAGTTTCACGTATTTCCAGGACGGATTTTTACCCGTGCAGTTTTACTTGTCGTACTGCCGTTGATAACATTATTCATATATGAATAAAAAAGCATATTACTCGAACTTAGAATTTTGTGGCCAATATAGTCCAATCTAGATAATTGTTCACACCTCGTTTGGTATACGCTAAGTTACAAACGGAATGAAAAAGTTACGAAACAGTAGAACATTTCCTTTACACACGCTGCAATAATCAGCAATTCATGTAAATTGAGTATCCTCGACTGAATAGTTGGAAAGGGCGCGACGAAGACACAGATTGAGTTAGTTCTAATTAATTAATCAAACCATTTGATTCACTAATTCCTTTCTAGCTCAGGCTTCTCTCGCAAATTTAGGGAAATTTAGTATCTGATGAATATTCACTTTATTTTATTTTCACGTCTATAACGTTTTTGTTTTGGGACCGTTGGATCCATGCATCTAGTTTCATATAGATTCGCTATCATTTTATTTTTCAGGTTTTCAATGCAAAGTGAGTTGTCATGATATTTTAGTAATTATCATGCATATTGAATGTATAATCTATTTGTTATTTTATTGTAGCTTGGGTTGTAGTATATTGGGTAATGTAGCCTTGTATTGTCAAGGATTTTACATGACTAAACTGTATTTTTCCATTTAATAGCAAATAATACAATACCTACCTAGATAAGTGGAACTTTTTAACAATCTATTATTGGTATAGAGTTATTATCTGTAGTAATTATTACATGAACTAGGTATGCGCGTAATAACAAGGTTATCATAGTGTAGGCACCGAGCCTTAACAAGAGACTAGAAGGTTCACTCCAAGCGCCGCGCGCCGCCCCCAGTATTTCCCTCCTTGCCCCATCGGGGAATTGGATGAAATGCTAGTTAACTGCTCAGGCCTCGTACCACGTTTCCCCCCCCCCCCCTTCATGGAAGCTGGCGTCCCGCACTACATCAAAAGTGCCGACTGAGAGTGGACCATCTAGTCTCCTGTTATTTTTCGGTGGTATAGGTAAACAAATAAGTAAGCAATGATCTATTTTCAATTAGCAGCTAAATATAAGAAACCTTAACCTACAACCTGCTCCTTGTTTCAATAAATTTCAAATAATATTATACCAATAAATGCCTTTAAACCATGTCCTTTCACTCCTTTTCCCGCATGCTAACATTACAAATTTGAATGCGCGACAAAAATTCAACACTGAGTGGCGTGGTGCGCAGACCACACGCATTTTGATCGGTTAGATATCATATCTTGTATATTTGTATCATGATTTAGAATGACATTCTGTTTAGAGATGAGTCAAGATTTTATCTGCATAATGACAGTTGATACCCTAGGGTTTACCGAAATGCGAAAAATCGTATTGATCTCCAGCGATATAATGAAGGGATCATTGTGTTGCAGTTGTATGGCACAATTTTATATTACTGGACGACAATGCAAGATCGCATATAGCACAAGTGGTTTTAAATAAGATAAATAAATTCCCATTCCACCCTTTCTCCGGATGTTAATCTTAGAGCACATGTGTGGAGCTTTTTACAGAGGTGACTGGATGACCATCAGCCTACAACTCGACCAGAGCTCAGGGACGTTTTACCAGAGTTATCTCTATGCCAGTAAGGTGCAGAACTATTATCAATGCTTATGGAAGGGCTACACGTTGTTGATTACTATGCTGAGTTGTTTAAATATTAGTTTTCTCATTATTCTCTTATTGCTAATATGTTTTTTTACTTGTAAATAAAATTGTAGAAGAAAATATTTCTAAATGTTTTAAATTAATTGTTAACAATAATTTTTAGAACTTTATTTAATGAAGTTTGAGATTTCAATAATGAATACAGAAATTTTTAATAGCGATGACCGAAATCGGGATGCACTGTATAATTGCCTTATTTTGCGCAGTATGCAAATGGTTCCAAAACCGTTTCGGGATAAATTAACACAGATGCAGAAAGTTTAGAGTTAATCAAAAATAATGGATGTTGCAACCCTCTCTAAAGCAACCTGTATTATTGGAAATGGTATCCCTTAACAAAAAAACACCTAAATCATTGTCAATCCAATAACATTCTTCACCTATAGTGAAAGGGAGGTTCCCCTATAATTCCTCCATGCAAAAATACAGGGCCCCAAAGACATATAAAAAATCAATATCATATTCATTTTGAGTAGGATGTATTGATCATAATAAAATATAGCTAGATTTGCGTAAAGCGTTTGATAGTGTAGATTATGATATTTTTGAATAGTGGACTTTTAACTTGTTAATTGTGATGTGACCGTTTTTTGTTGGTGTTGTTTGTTTTCTCTTCGTTGATATGCTCTTCAGATCCAATGGCAAGTAACACTGATGATGGCCTAGGCTAGGCCGAAAGCGCTCTGTTACACTTCTATAGGAAGTCCTTTTTGGACTAAAATTTTACATGGAATACAACGTGTTTCATTTAGTATGATTCATATATGCACACAGCCACTACTCTTCACTTAATTTATATTTGATTGGCTTAAATCTCATAAATTAGATTTGTTTTGAATTTAAACAAGTCTTCAGTCTTCTTATATGTTTATTATCAGAATAATTAAATAACCTCAAAGCCAATATTAGGTTTGTTCTAGCAGCGATTTCAAACGGTACAAAATCATCCGGAGTTTGCGCATAGTAATATACGCGTTCTAGCAAAACAAAACCAGAATTCCGACTACCAGTCAGACGTTCTAGCAACAACAAAATCCAGTTTGCAAACTAGTTGAAAACCGTCAAAACAACAAAATGTCAGTCACGGTAATTGTCAACTCAAATGAGCGTTGTAGGTTCTAGCAGATGAAAATCTCAAACCGTTTGCAACCAAGTCTCGGACGAACATGCGCAGTTGGTCAATCCACTAAACTGGCTTCAAACCGTCCGAACTTTCATGCTAGAACAAACCTATTTGTTTTGATTTTGCCTCTTCCGATTTCTGGAGATTTTTATAGTATTATTAGCAATTAATAGCAGTATATTGCCTTAAACGTCAGTAATTTCGCTTATTGTGTCTTGAAAACGTTATAGGCCGGAATTTTTAAAGCTTTGATTCTCATTTCTGTGTTAAGGTAAGTCTAACTTAAAATGTCCGGCACTTGTTCCACCTATACTCAAGTCTGTATTTTTAAAGAGCCAAAAAACTCAACCCATGCGGCGTTTGTAACAAGACACTATGCAGAAAATGTTCAGGGATCAGTCAGTACCACTGAGCTTCTGACCATTGTTATGACCAGCCGTGTTATTCCATATATATGCAAATTGTGTCTCCCAAAATTGAGTTCATGCAGCTGGGTAAACGTATCACAGCTCTCGAGGCTGAATCTGCCGAATTAAAAAGCAACACACAAAAAGTTCTCGATGTAGCCAGTTTAATACAGACATTCTCAGATGATGTGATAACCATGAAGACTTGCTTTTCATCAAGTCTCGAAGACATTAAATCCTTTGTTAAGAAAGAGATAGAAGGTTTGAAGGGATCTTCAAGGGAAACCTCACATAACTAAGCCCCGCATAATACAAACCAGCTCCCAGATGATGAAGTTATCCTCGAGTGGCAGGAACGGAAGAAGAGATCAAAGAAGCTTATGCTATTCAATGTACCAGAGGGACAAGACAAGGAACAGGTTGAAGGAATTTTTGCAGAACTATCCAATAATCCACAAGAAATGTCGCATCTATGCAGTGTAGGTAAACCTAACGCAAATCAGGCTAGAGCACTAAGGGCAGTGCTCAACTCACCTGATGATGTTATCAATCTTGTGAAAAATCGCTCAAAACTCAAAGGTAGGAAAGTTTTTGTGAACTTCGACCTTACCACTAAGCAGCGAGATGTGGAGAAAAAACATCTCAGGAACTTGTTCATCGTAGAGCACAGGGCGAAAATGTAACCATTCGGTACCGCAGTGGTACCCCAGACATTTTTACAAACAAAAACTAATTGATGGGCCTTGTTTAGCATATCAAAACTCCAGTAAACATCACAACATGGATATGTACTACCAAAATGTCCGAGGGCTAAGGACAAAATTGTGCGTTCTCTAGGCTAGTGTCATCTCTAACTGTTACTCAGTAATTGTGCTTAGTGAAACCTGGCTTTCTCCTGACATCTCAGATGTTGAGCTTGGTCTTTATAATTTTAATGTGTTTCGAACAGACATAAGTGTAAGTACTAGTGAGGCCTCACGAGGAGGTGGTGTGTTGATGGCTGTCTCAAAGTATATTGCTAATGTTTTGCTTGACTCATCTCCTAACCTTGAGCAGTTGATTGTTGGTGTTGGTTCTGGTTGGGAGAGAATTGTTGTGGGTTGCGTATATCTCCCACCAAGATCACATGCAGCGAAATACAGTTTAGCGACAGTATTGACATGCTTTCTGAAATACATCAATGCCCAATGGTTCTGTTTGGAGATTTTAACTTGCCGGGGGCGATGTGGTCATCGGACCAGTTTTGCTCACATGCTACCTGCGCTCCGGGTACTTGGGAGGCTGAGTCTCTTGAGGTGCTGTCGGACTTAAGTGCATTTCATAACCTGTATCAGCTGAACAACATTTCAAACCACATAGGCAACAGACTTGATCTGGTTTTTGGGGGGAGTGCTCTGACCACGACTGTCTCCGAGCCAGATGATTACACCAGACAATTACCTTCCACCCCTTATTGTATCCACGAAGACATTAAGCGGCCATACCAACCTCTCAGGTAGACATAAGGATGAATATTACTATGATTATAGTTCGGCAAGTTTTAGCATAATAGACAACTATCTCTGAAGGGTTAACTGGAACTTAATACTACAACAGGCTTCTCTTGATAATATGATAAATGTTTTTTATGGTGTACTTTATTCAGTGATACATCTTGTTGTACCACAAAAAATAGTAACTCGACGGAACTTTCCGAGATGGTTTTCTCCAGTTCATAAAAATGTAATTGTTTCCAAGAAGCAAGCGGACAGAGCATTTAAAAAATCAGGGACTAGAGATGTTTACATCACATTCTCAGGGCTACGGTCAAAATGTAAATTGCTTTCAAAGGTGTGTTATGATCACTTTGTATCTAACTCAGAGATCTCCATAGTAGATCGGGGTAATATAAAAAAGTTTTGGTCCTATGTGAATTCTCAGCGTAAAAGTAATGATCTACCTACATAAATGTTCTATAACAATGAGCATTGTCACTTGGGTCCTGACCTTCCTAATCTGTTTGCAGATTATTTTAAAACAATTTATTCAACAAAAAGCCACCGTGTTACTAAATCATTATCCTTCAGTAACATTGCTATAAATAATTTCCCCATAAACATGTCTGCAATATATGACGAGATGAGCAGTTTGGACACCAACAGGGACCCGGGCCCGGATGGTATACCGCCCAGCATTCTAAAGTCACGCAGCTTTGTTTTATCCGGTCCCTCTATATTATTTTCAATTACTCTTTAAAATCTGGTTGCTTTCCTAATTTCTGGAAAGTAAGCTATTTAACCCCCATATATAAAGCAGGTAATAAGGCTGATGTGAGCAATTACAGACCGGCTTGCAATTTGAGTACGATTCCTAAGCTATTGGAAAAAATAGTGACAGGGCATCTTACATCAATAATGGGACCAAAAATAATACCTCAGCAATTTGGATTTCAGGCTGGAAGATTGACAGAACTTAATTTGCTGACTCACAGGCAGTACCTGTCGAGTGTCTTGGATGGTGGTGGTGAGGTTGATACTATCTATACTGATTTTTCTAAGGCGTTCGACAGAGTGAATCACGCGATTTTGTTGGACAAGCTTGAAGTGGTGGGCGTCGGGGGATATTTGTTGAGGTGGATTGGCAGCTATTTGTTTGACAGATTTCAGAGAGTAAAGGTCAATAGGTTTGAATCCTGTGAGATAAACGTAACTTCAGGTGTGCCTCATGGATCACACTTGGGACCCCTCTTATTTAAAATTTTCATAAATGACATCCACACATGTTTCGAATTTTTTGTGTTTTGCTGACGATCTGAAATGTTTTCTAGCTGTTTCTTCTACAATTTGCAGTCAGATCTGTCCAGACTGGAGGAGTTTTGTGTGAGAAGTTGCATGGATCTAAATCCGGCCAAATGTCATACCATGTGCATCTCCAGGCGTCGTGACCCAACAATGTTTAGTTATGAAATAGCTAATACTACATTGGCCAATGTTGCCTCAACTAGGGATCTTGGTGTTTCAGTTGACACCACTCTGTCATTTAAAGTTCGTATCTCCGAAGTTGTCTCTAGAGCCCTTAAAATGACATTTTTTGTCCGGAGATGTGCAAAGGACTTTACGAATATTTCAGCTATCCGCTTATATTGTGCATTGATTAGACCTTTGTTGGAGGATGCCTAATCTGTTTGGAATCCACTCTATGTAAGCCATATTCACAGGCTTGAGCAGGTTCAATGAAAATTCTTGAGATATCTTGCCTTTAAGGCAAAAATTAATCCCCATGAGTGTTACCATTGAAATTATGACTTATTGTATAAGATGCTTTTTCTTGCTCCTCTTAAAGTTCGTAGGGAACAAAGGGACATGAAGAACCTTTATAAAATATTGAATGCCCCTTTTGACTTTAGTATCTAGCTATCTTTATTGTCTAATGGGTAAGGCCCGTAAATAAATAAATAAATACGCATAGATAATGGGTCACCTATAATATTTCTTAAACATATTTAAATGTGAATTATTCTAGTTTTATAAAGTTTAAGCTTACAACATATTCGTGAAAATTTAAGTCGGAGGAAATATACCGAATATGTATATTCAAAATTATGTATCTCCTTTAATTGACATTTTTCATTAAATTCGCCATTTCAGTTCTCTAATTTTTTAAAGAATATTCATTACGCATTAGTGCATTACAAAATTCATTATTTTATTTCGATTGGGAGATCAGCAATCTCCACAATATTGAAACCATTAAAGAGGCTTCAATATAAAATTTATTAAATTTATTTATAAGCTGTCTGACTTAGATCTATAATCTATCATTAAATTTATGTCATCTAAAAGGATATTTTAATATGAATAATTTCTATAAATCGAAAATATGCATATGCGTTCATTCTCTAATACTAAAAGACAAATGCTCAAATTTAAAATTCAGAAAAATCAATTCATAACATAAACATGATATAAGACAAATTTATAATTTAGAAACGACTCAAATTAAGAGTAATTTTGGCAATAGGTCCCTTTTGCATGATGGTATTTAAATTTACAATGATTACCCAACACACTTGAGAGGTATTAATCAGCTAAATTAAATTATATGAGCATACCTATCATTTTTATATATGTTTCTTTTTGTGACTATTAATGTTCAATCTATTATTGTATTCCTTGTAATAAACTTGAAAGTTGGTTACGAACGAATAAATTACAAACAAAATCCTGGAAAATAATAAACATTATTGTTGAGGACCACCCACGGACATACAAAAAACACATTACTATAAACCATTTCATACACAAAACTCGCATAATAATTTCTCTTATTGTTTAGAAAAATCGACCATACGGCACTTAAATGTTCCAGAAGAAAATTTTAGATGCACTAAACGTACTTTTATGAAGGCGATGCATGACACAAAAGATGTCGGTTAGGCTTTAAGATATCGGTGTCAAAGAGTTATACCGACGTTATATAAACATAATTTTCTTCTAGGAACAGGTTTTTGTATATGTTACTACGGAGTCATGCAGTCTCTATGTGCAGTAATTGGAGTTATATTATAACGTTTTCTTTAGGATAAAATAAAGACGCACATATCAGTTTCCATTACCTAGTGCAGTGTTGCTGCAGCAGTATGTATAATCAAGCAAAAACAAAACTTATTTCAGCTATTAACACAACATCCTCTTGAACTAATTCTATTCGCTTCATACTTATATAATATAAGCGAACGTCCCAGCCTTTACTAGCTGAGCGCTGCGAATATTGCAACGAGTTTAAAGCCATTATTGCCAACAAACTTGAACAAAGTTTCCATCTTGCGTACAAGTCTTGTGGTTTTCTTAATGTCTGCTTGTATGATTCAAATCCTAGATTCAGAAATAGCATATATACGTATACTTTCTGAAATGTTATCGACTCATCTTCAAGTTTCCGCTTTAATTGGGAAACTTAAGTGAAGGGGTAATTTATATAAACTATTAGGTTGTGTGGAATGTCTTCGCTTTGGCCTATATTTTCAAGTTATTGATGGAACAGACTAAAGGGCAGAAATGTCACGTTAAAAATATTGGTCTAATTTTGAGAGGCGATATGTTGAAAACTTAAGGTCGAAATTGAAGAAGCCTTGAAACCTTTTTACTGTATCAGTTTACTATAGCACTTATTAAATTTATTAATGTGGCGGCTTCGAAACGCAAAAAATTTGAATACATTTTAGAACACAAAAAAATGGAACATGCGAAGACAAATATATCGTGTAGTTGACCTATGTTTAATTGACCTAAGTACCTGATTAATTAAAGTTATCACGAATGACTTGAATTAACGAATTTCGCATATTTGATATCAATCTATCACATGTTTGAACAATACTGTTTGAATGAAAAGGTAAAATTTCTTAAATCAAATAATAATTTATATTAATCAATTTATCATAATTTGGCTTAAATGCGTCAATGATTAGCTGAAATCTAGAAATTTGTATGCACCTTTAGAGTTTAGAAAACAATTTAAAATATTTGCCCCGATCATTTTGAAGGCTAATCGAATATAATAAATGTTTGTTACAAGATTCCCCGTACTTGGCGTATGATTTTAATATAGCCGCACCCGTGCGCCGGCGATGTATAGTGCGCCAAGAGAGTGAACTTACGAGTGAGGGGCAGAGGACTAGTACGTAAAAAAATCTTACCTTCTCATAGGCGCACGATGTTATTCTTACCATGTTATTATTGATAATATTGATTAGTTTAAGACGTCAAAATTACAGTTTTTTTTTAATATTACAGTCTTATAGTACAACATATGTCATATAATAATAATATCTCGTTTTTATAATAAGGCTAGTGTTCTATGATATTTGTTGTATGTATTACATAAATATGTTGTAGTAATAAGTACAGTTCGTTTCCCGAAGGTTTTGTATCTACATCATCGATGACGTCGCTTAACTTGGAAAAAAGGGTTTATCGTAGCTAATCCAAATATAAAATCTTTAGTGTTCAATTTTTGTATTTAATGTTAGGCTATATTGAAGCAAGTATATTCCAAAACGCTCTTTATAGCACGTTCAGAATTGTTTTGAAATAAAAATTTTAATTTAGAATAGAGTTCAGAGAGGTATCCGAAAATATAGAAATTAGTTAACCGCGTATAATAATCACCAAATTCAAGAAAAATATAAGAATGGTTAAAAATCTTCAAAGATATCATCAAATAAAGGGTCTGGCGACATATAGGTTTTGCAGATTTTGCAATTTTTTTTCGCTAGAAAAAGGGGTGTCCTATAGAGTAGTTTAAGCCAAAAAAATCGGAGGATCCGCCACATTTGATCCGAAAAAATATCGGCGTTTTGAGCCTAAATTGCCCTAGAAGGGCAAACTTCCACTACGACTTTCCCAGGTGTAACGTGAACATATTGAAATTGTAACGTGAAAATAATGAAATTTTAGTAACCGACATCGGGGGCCTGGCACAGTGTTTCCAAATGTTGCACATTTTCTTATGGGGAATAACAGTGTTTGTTTACTATCTAAGTATATTTAATATTACACTTCACGCAATGAGAGGCTAATTCACCCAGACCGTACCAACAAATCTAGTTGCTTGCATTCGCGCCTTGTCTCAGTAATCGATGTAATCAGTTTGTCGCAAGAGCTCGCGTGGTCGAGGTGTCTAGATGGTTAAGTCTGAATTCGGCGGCTACCGGCGGCCCGGGTTCAAATCCCGTTGGTTTTTTTTTTTTTATTCTAAACAGTTTTTTTCTTGATTTTGGGTATCCTTGGGTTAGCACTTGGTTAGTTTCCTTTTCGTGAGCCCCCGTAGCGAGCGAAGGGTCATGCGAAAAGTGAATAAGTTTCGGACTGAAACTGAACTGTTATTTGGCAACGTCGATACGGTCTGGGTGAATTAGCCTCTCGTTTCACGTATGACCCTCCGCTCGCTTCGGTCGCTCCGGGGGCGCAGCCAAACAAAACTAACCCAAGGCATGCCGGAAATCAAAAAATAAAATAAAATTTGTCAGTCGAAAATGCAAATATTTTTTAGTTTGTGTTTCTTCATTTGGGCATGTCTTGGGTTAGGTTTGTTTGGTTGCGCCCACGGAGCGAGCGGAGGGCCATGTATGAAGTGATATATTTGACGAATATACACATACATACAAAGGAATAGTGTAATTGAATGCGTGTCTGTTTAATACCGATTAATGAATGCAAATGCACATTGAAAAATCAGCCAAGCTGCAACGTTTACCAAGAGGGTCTATACGGCGGGCCATGATATCATTATGGCAGGATCGACCATCCCTTCATCGTCATACAATCGGACAACTGGATGTCTTGGTCAATAGCAATATGTCCTTGCATGACCACGTTGCTAACATCGCAAAATCAGCCTCCCAGAAGCTTGGTACGCTATTTCGCAACAAAAACTGTATACACCGTAGCAGTTGATCTTGCTCTACAATGCGCAAATAAGACCGTGCTTAGAATATTGTTCACACATCTGGGGTGCCGCACCAGAGCACACCCTAAAGCTACTGGATTCCGTTCAGAAGAGAGTTGTGCGTCTCGTCGGCGGACTTGACCCGGAATCTTTATAGTCTGAAACACCGCAAACATGTGGCCGAGAAGTCCCTGTTTTACAGGTACTTTTACGGCAGATCTTCCCAGGATTTGACCCGCTTTATCCCATCCCTACCAGACAGTCACGATAGACAACAAGAACGCACCGGTTCGTCGTACAACTGGAAACACCTAGAACATCGCTTTACAAGAACTCCTTTGTCTGGCGCACTGCATCACTGTGGAACTCACTCCCAGGACGCATATTCGGATGTAACAGGCAAGATGTCCATTCGGCTATGCCGAACATTTCTTCATATGTGGTGTGCACGATAGCATTTAGTCGGATGTCGTGACTGTTACATAGAATGAACAAATAAGTCTTCAATTATTTAAACACTTCATGCATGTACCTCCGCTCGCTTCGCTCGCTACGGGGGCTCAACGAACAGAAACTAACCAAGTGCTAACCAAAACTAACCCAAAATTTTTATTTTATTTTTTTATTTTGGGTTAGTTTTGTAACAGTCACGACATCCGACTAAATGCTACCGTGCATGTCACATATGAAGAAACGTTCGGCATTGCCGAATGGACATCTTGCCTGTTACATCCGAATATGCTCCCAGGACATCTGTTTCCCCCTAATTAACTATTCAAGAACCATGTCAATCAACATCTTCGCACATACACCGCTCGTCGAGCACCATAGCATCTCCCTTTAGTGTGTGTTACCGCCATAAAACAAAATCATTCTCCCAAATAAAAAAAAAAGTAGAACACTTATAGCAAAGCTTATTCACTACTAGCTAGTCCTATCTATCGAAATCGGAAAGTTGGAGTGTCGGGCACTGCGCCTACCTGGGAGTGCCTTAAGCGGTTCAGATCCAGAGTTGAATTTAAAATGAATTTTCGCTTCAAAATCCACGACAAATTCGTCCGTAGCCTCGGCTATCGCCCTAAAAAGTTTGTATATTTCGGATTTTTATACAATTTTGCCTTTTAAAATCGTTTTTAAACGGATTTTAGACGATAAAAAGCATAAGTTAAATTAAACGAACTGTCAAAAGTATTATTCAGATGCCCAGACGTTTAAAACAATATTGAGTCATGATCCTTTTCTAAAATTTGCAATACTTGGTTATTGACTTTCCCAAATCAAAGGATGCCGCCGCAAGATGACTAGCTGGTAGTGAATAAGCTGTGCTTATAGCACACATTTTTCTAATGAAGTTTGCTAACGAAACTACAGCAATCGTCTGGCAACAGTGTGCCTTCTTAAAAATCTCTGTTTCGGCTATTGCGACATTTGACAGTAAAAAGGAGGTTGGATATTTACAAGTAAAATTTAATTTTGTTTAATGGGGCAATGAGTCGCTTTAAATTAGGACCAGAACAACACGGATGCCTCTCGTTCGACGCAAATGTCTCCTAGTTAATATTTTCACCCGAAAATTGATTTTCAAATGTGTTTTTTCTATATTTCTAGTGCTTTTGTGAAGTGGTGCTGAAAATTTGTGTCAAAACTGGAACTTTGAGGGCATTTTTTTGGCTCAAATGTAGCGGATCCTCCGATTTTTTTTGGCTTAAACTACTCTATAGGACCCCCCTTTCTAGTGAAAAAAGAGAATTGGCAAAATCGATAAAACCTATATTTCACCAGCCCCTACAAACCAAATAATATAAATAACCACACACAGATCGGCAATTTCCACGCCAATGGCTAAAACAAGTCGCTGCTGAAATTTTAAAATATGTAAAAAAAGTTAGGTGTTTGTCTAGGGTCAAAGTGTATTTAATATATCCTGCCACCAATCACGAAACTGCCTCCCCACTAAAAATCAAGTAAACGTCGCACTGTTGCCTGTTGTCGCGTATTTTAAATAGCTTGAAGGCGAATAAAATATACACAGTATACTTATTCCGAATTTGCCTGTGTAAATAAAATAGTAAATAATAGAAGACAGTAGTATTAAGGAAAATAACAAAATGATGTATTCAAGTAGGAAATTTAAATATGTAAATTCACTATAGGAATCTAGACAGAAAATGAATTAGGATTATTGGGAAAAAAATGTGGCAACATCTAAATATGCGAGAACATTTTTTGCCCGCATTCTTTTCATACAGGTTCTTTCATTTGGCCAACAGTAACAGCACATGTTTAGTTCATCATGATGTTTAGGCGTGCATGCAGCTCTATCCATGTTATTTGCTGATGTGTAAATTTTAATGTATAATCTGTGACTTATCAGCCTGAATAATGGACTAATTCCTTACTGCATGTACGGTAAGTGCATACACACCTCAAGTTTCTAAGTTACCAATAAGGCGGATGGGTATGATATGATAATCAATTTTCTTTTCTCTTATTGGTTGTTTGTTTCGAAATGTTTCGATTGCAAGGAAGTCGAATTCAATAGGTAATTGTAATACGTACGCCGGAATATAGTTTCCATATGTATTTATTGTATTATACTATTATACAATGCGAGAAAGGGTTTGGTTTAGTCAATATTCTATATGTTTGTCTCAAATAAATTACGAAGAACTCTGATATTTTCTAATGAAGCCTATTCCTGTTTCGATTAGCTTTTTAAAGAATTAATTAAAATATAGGGTTGGGTTCAGTCAATCTTCTATGTTTTTATTTCAAATAAGAACCTGGTATCTTTCAGTGAAACCTATACTCGGTTCCATTAAGTTTTACTAGTCGGTACCCTTTGATGTGCAAAAAAACAAACATACCATCTATTATTAAAATCAACGAGAATACTTTTAAGTAATTGGTAATTTTTTTTTAACTTTCTACCCCCTGTATATCGAAAACCGTTAGGATTTCGATACATGTTTATATGACAAAGTGTATTTATTTTGAGATTTTCTATTGGTTCTTAAAGTTTCTCTTCTCAAATATCATTGTTTTTAGAACAGAAAATTGACGATTTGGAAATCGTAGAGCTCTAACCTTAGTAGTCTAAGCTTCTAACAGATGCGCAGGTAGAGGTGTTGGCCATGTTGGTTAATGGCAACATTGGGGACATTGTCTGAAAAGGGGGATTAAAAAGTTGCAAGTAATTAAAATGTATATCTTTTATGAGATAAAATATTTTATTTTCGTGCAGAAAATGAAAAGTTGGTAATGTTGGGTGCCTACCTATATATTTATAAAAAAATCTTTTCGATCTAAAATTAGAATTTTATTTTAGGGAAATGGATCTTTAGAATCGCCTCTCTCACCTAAAATAATAAAATCAACGAAACTGTCACATCAGGTCCAGGAAACTAACTGAACTTACGAAAGGAAATCCTTTTTGTATTATGCATAATTAACACCTGTATAATTTACCTTTTTCTCGATATTTTTATAGGAAAATAAATAGATTATATTTTTTATTGTTATTTATTCATTTAATCAAGTTTCAGTCAAATATGTATAAAGCCATTTCATAAATATATTGGAAAATGTTTTAGGTGGTGTCAGTCGAATTTTAATATGTCATGAAAGTGTCATACATATTTATGAAATTCACTGTACATAGTAAATTCTAGCATATTTTAACCAAATATACCCTAAATAAAGCGTAAATCATGAAGTGGATTTCGGAAACATTTATGTGATTGGGTTAAATACTTGAACCGCTTTATTCATATATCTTTATATTTAGCACAAATTATCCATACATTTCAAACAAACGGTGATATATTTGACTAAAACTTATGCCAGGACGTAGCTGAATATATGGGCTGTTTATTAAAATATCAATGTATTTAGGAAAAATTACAGGTATTTACTGAAACATTTGCATGATTGGTTTGACAACGTGCGGTAGTTGTCTGAAATATCTTTTTATTAAGGACAAGACATCACAAGTTTCAGTTGCTGCTACCAACTGCAGAGCGAAGCTTATATATAATTGAGATAAATATTTTTGTATTTTCTAGTAATTATTTTGTGTAGTTGATTCAATTTTATAAATGATTGGCTTGTATCAAACATATATTTAATTGGTTCATATATATTTCTATTTAATACAATCATTTCTTTCTTGTTGTGAACCTTTGAGTATGCTGAAAAAATTTCTATTATTTTTTTTTTGAATTTTTATTCTCTTATTTTTAAATTGTTGTAGCTAGCTGTTAAGCTTTAAAGAATACATAGAATATTCGCTTTGTAGACCATAGCGATTTTGCAGCTACAGTAAATTTCAATAATGAAAAACAAATAGTAAGAACCGAACTGCAGTGTTCCCATTTCTAAGGATGTAGTGTGGCCCATTAGAAGTCCAAAAAAGACAATAACTCAATTGTCTATTTTTTTGCAGTTACGGTCTTCTGGCTTTGGACGGCAGCATTGGTCACACATCTGGGGTGCCGCACCTAAGAGCACCTCAAAGCTGCTGGATTCCATTCAGAAGAGAGCTGTGCGTCTCGTCGGTCACCTAGAGTTGACACGGGATCTGGATAGTCTGGGTTAGGTTGGGTTAGTTTGGGTTAGCCGAGATTTCCTTGTTTTATAGATATTTTCTCGGCAGATGTTCACGGGATTTGGCCCGCATCATCCCGCAACGCTTGTCAGACATTCAGGACAAACGGCTAGAGCGCACCCCTTCGTCGTACAACGGGAAACACCTAGAACGTCGCTTCACAAAGACTGCTTTGTCTGGCGCACTGCATCACTGTGGAACTCACTCTCGGGATATCTGTTCCCCCTAATTACAATCTGCAATTATTTAAGAACCGTGTCAATCCACATCTTCGCACGCACACCGCTCGTCGAGTGCCATAGGATCTCCCATTAGTGTGTGTGTCACTGCTATAAAAAAATCTAGAAATGGCCGTTTTTCATACACTTCTTTTAAATATTCCCCATAGGAAAAAATTAATGGGGGTTTGATCGGAGGGATCTTGCAGGCCAAGGAATATTTGAGTACTTTCCTATCTAGCGATTTGGAAATACCTCATTTAGCCACGTTCTTACGTCTAAGGCTGAATGAATAGATGTTCCGCCCTCTTGGAAAAATATGTCGCCACCAACTTGCAGTGGAAGATTCTCCAAATAGTCCTCCGACAATAACCAGTAAATAAATATTAATACCAGTATCCTAAATTCACACGGGTTATTTACCTCTATTGATGGGTTTATTCACTTTTGTTATTTTTATTTTCAATATTAAAGTTTTTTAAACTTTAATTTCATAATAATTACCACAAACATTCAAAGTTTCCAAATACTAAATAAAAATTAGTAGGTTCCATTGAAAGAGTGCAATGTTTAGGTCATAACTATTTTGTTTTAATTTAAATTGATTTTGGTTAAGGTTTTCGATTTCTCCTGAAAAATGCGTCAATTGTCTATTTTGGATTAAGTTCTCAATAATATTAAAACCGAAAAAAAAACTGCAACTTTTACTTTAAAATGGATAACCCTGTATCTTCCGACGGAACAAAGCACTCTGTATCGAAATAATTGTTACGGTGTAATAATATAATGAAAATTAGCACAAGCCGGTTTTCATTTTATTTGTTTACGTTAAAACTTTAGAAACTCATCAATATACTCCGAAAAACAAAAATCCATCAAAATATCAAAAACTTGCAATATATAGGCAAAATACGCATTTAAGTAATGCCTCATATGGGATTATTCCACTGTTGCGAACAATGTTAATAAAAAAATTAGATTAATGTAATACAATCATTTAATTATTTTAAAGGCCAAGCCAAAAAGGTGATCTTATTTTATAATTTAAACTTTCCAGGAGCTTAACTATATGAAGCTGTAAGATGTGTAAAATGATACGAAAAGCTCTCTCGTGCAAGTGTTTCCGATTAGAAACTTTCACACCCCACTTAATACACGTCATCAGGAAAATGTCCAGCTGTCGAAGAAACGATGTCGCCCTGCGTGTAGCAGGACCTTTCCGCACGGTCCTGCGACGTCAACTTTCTGCTGATGGCAACTGTTGGAGACGTTAATTAATATACACTCGCAGGAAACAATTAAATTTCCTGTTAAACCATTTTCATCCTGCCCGACGAACCCCTATGCAGTAATTATTTTACATGCTTCATTATTGCAGGAATTGTAATTTTAAATTTGTTTACTTCGTGAGGGACTATTATCGGCTGCGTTTGACGTTTTATTTGTAACTCGAACAATGGAAACGTAAAGTCCATCAAAAAATTGGTATTGCGGATCTCATTAATACCCGGGAAATTGGTTTTGTTTCATGGAAAACCTACGCTGATTTATAATCATGCGGAGTTGATTTTTGCGACAATTA
Organism: Pissodes strobi; assembly: GCA_016904865.1. NCBI lineage: Eukaryota > Metazoa > Arthropoda > Insecta > Coleoptera > Curculionidae > Pissodes > Pissodes strobi. Next base: position 54,494 of record MU182703.1, read on the forward strand.
TGGCATGAAACTGAGTAGGTATGTCTTGACAGGTCTTGCGACTCTTTACCTTTCCCAAATTATATTTCCTCACTAGTGAGGCAATAATTATTGTTTTCTCACTGATGCGATTTTATTCCCAGTAGAAAAACTGAAAATCAACATTTCCTGTGCATTGCTATAATGATTTCTTGAATCATTAACATTATCATACTTGCTCTGAAGAATGTTATAGTTTTTTGGTCGAGAATGTTCAATTTTAATTTGAGGTCAATAGCTTTAGCTGGTTTTAACATTTTTTTTTAAATTAGGTCTGCCATCAGTTTAGATTTGCTCACTGAGCACACAGATGAAGTATGGGTTAGTGTAACGGCATGCGTTTTATGAATTTTGACACATGTTTGTTTTTAGTTATTTACGAAATGGATCTGAAATTTGCAGTGACAAATTTTTATCCGAAATTTGATATCGATAATTTTAGCAGATATGTTTATGTTTTAACATCCCTTCGATCTTGCTCATTTACGAACTTGCTTTTTGATCTGAAGAATTTTTATTTCAAACTTGATAGATTTAATGTGGTGGGGACCGCTGAGAGTTGATCTTCTCGATCCGAGTTACTTACCGCTTATCGGCACATTATGTTGACAAGACATGTTCCAAATTGAATTTATTTCAAAATTGCTAAAAAAAAATAAGGTAAAAAAAGTCTATATTTTTTATTTAAATAATACGTTAAATTGATGATTACTCAAAAATATATACAAGCAACTTCATCTACAAACATATATACTTCATACATTCTTGCTAATGAGCAAAATCCTGGGCGTTGATTTTGAAATAAATGTCAAGTATTCGCTTGCCTTTTTCTTGCATCCATTTCGCTAATCTTTCTCTTTGGGTGATCATTTTGCTCAAATGGTTTTTCAAAATAATGTCATACTTTGCATCAACAAAATTATCTCAAAAAACTTTCTGTGATCTAAAAGCGGAAATGATAGAGAATATGCGGCCTCCATTAAGGTAACTTCTAACATTATTATAGAAAATTAATATAATTGAGATATAACAATTCGTTTTTTCAAACAAAGATAAGAAATACCAATTTTTTGTTGTGGTTATTCTTTTTCTTTGCTTAATATTTTCAAAAATGTCATCGAACACTAAGGCAATCTATTAGGCCTCATTTCTGCTGCTGAGTTCTGGTGAAATTCTGGGAGATAGTTTGAACAGAGTTTTGGCGTAGAACGGCTAGCTTATACTTGCACAGATCAAAGGTGAAATTACGCCGAGGCGGGTCTTGATGCAATCAGATACAAGAGACATAATAGAGAGAGACACTGGTGGTGCAGGTTTTTGACCAATTTGATATGTTGCCATCTTGGAAGATGAAACAAAACTGCAGCAATCACCTCAAGAATAAATTGGGTAACAGTATTTCCTCTGAAGAACTGACGTTTAGGCTATTGTGACAAGTGACATTTCTGTAATTCTTCGGATATTTCTGTAATTCTTAAAATTAACGAAGAAAAAAGGAAAAGCGGCACAAGTCAGCACAAACTGAATGCAACTAATCTGGGGTGGCTAACTTTTTTTTGAAAAAAAAACGAATTGATATATCCTATTAGAATTTTCAAATATTTTGAAAATAAATTGCCACACAATGTAGGACAAACCTGGCACAAACGATTATTTTTGTGACATTGATGACATTATCACTGAACCACGGTTTAGACAGCTATTATTGCCTTCGCGTCTTCGGGATTTAGAATCGACGCTCAGACAATAATAGTGTCTGTCTAAACATTAGTTAATAATATAATATTAATGCTTGGAATTTGAAGCTTAAAAAAATCTCTTCCTTATCGAACCCGCCCATCCTAAAAATTCACCTGAATGTCAAAATTCAGCAAGACTTAACTTTTAAGTGTAATTAGTGCCATAAATTCAAAAAAATGGTATGCTATGTAAAAAATAAAATAAAATTAATGTGTAAAAGGTGTACTTTTAATTGCTCAAGACCTTAAAAGCATCTGTGGGGAAGAAGCTCGAAAATGCGATTTCAATCTTCCAAAAACGGCTTCAGAACCAAGAGCTATAAAGCAGCCATAGGCCCCTCCGAAACCGCAGCCTATAAAGCAGCAGCCATTGCACTGGATCGATGTTATTCATTAATCAACTCGATCTGTATTTTGATATGAAGAATTTTTGTATAGCTTCAATAATACCAACAGATATCATGTAACAGTCTGATTTTGGTACTATAAAATATTAAAAATTTTATTTTATATGCTACATTTAGCAACAAAAGATTCTATATTATATTAAGAATTATTGAGTAGCAATTGATTAATTATAAATATAATTTTATATGATGCATTTAGCAACAAAAGATTCTATATTATATGGTAAGAATTATTGAGTAGCAATTGATTAATTATAAATTCATTTATTTGATTTATAGTCAATAAGTTTAGTGGACTTCCAGTTGCAGCATTTATTCATATTAATTAGTTATACATACGTTTGGTATAACATAATATGTATTAGCTTTCATTACAGTGACTTTATACAAGACAGTGGCGACAAGCAGCAATTTAGCTCCGCCCATCCGCCATTAGGAGGCAAAATTATGGCGGGTTTGTATTATTAGCATAGGATATTCAGAGATTTTCTTTCAAATTAATTATTTTCCAGACATCTACCTATAAAACATGATATTAAAATCATAAATATTTAAAAAATTCCGAGCTCTAGTTAATATACCAAAGTTTTACATTTTAATTTAATTTGATCAATATTCCATAGAAACTAAACAAATTGACTAGGTATAATAAACTCACTGAAATAAACCTAAAAAATTTTAAGGTTCTGGATTCGTAATTGCAGCCAATACAGGGTGTCCGGTAAGTTCGGGGCAAACTCTCGGGAGCTTATAGGGGATGTCAAAATAAGTCTAGTGTTTCATATAACTTTTTTCATTGGAGGCAAGGAGAGTCATGCTCGGCAATCTTCTGGCGACATAGCATGTACCTTTTGAACGTGATACGGATGAAGCAGTTGTTCTTTAAGGGTTTCATGAACCACCCACTTTGTTACGCCAGTAATAATTATTAAAGAATACTGAAATTAGAAACTAATAAAAGTTAAATTTTCTCGAAAACGGTTGATTTAATCGAAACAAATGAAGAGTACCTTTTTTTTAGTAAAATCTTGGGAGTATCTGAAAAGCATTTTTTGGTCGCAATTCAATGACACCTGTCAAAATATTCGCCCATTTTGTGAGAGAGCCAGTCCGTTTCTGACTTCCTTAAAACGTTAAAGAGCACATTGTAATGTCGATTTAAGGATAATGATCCCCTTAAGAAAATCCCAAAATTTTATTGAATTATACAGAGTGGTTTAAAAGTTAAAACCAAGAATGTGAATTGTCGAGTATACCTTTGCGACCCTGTATCTCCGTTAGGAGGTGCTCTAAGGAAAAAAGTTATATGAAACACTCGACTTATTTTGACATTCTCTATAAGCTCCCGAGAGTTTGCCCCGAACTTACCAACAATGAGCAAACCTACCCAAACTAACCACAGGTTTTAGACCAATAATTATTTTTCAAATTAACCAATTTATTATTTATTACACTTATCATAACACATTATGTTAATATAGAGGTGCTTACAACTACAAGTTTATTATAAAGTATAACCAGCGACAGTCTTAGTTGCAAGCTTATCAATATTCTTTGTTTTCCTTGAATACATTTTTAGTTTAAACAAAGCAAATGTTTTTACAATAATTTCCTTTAGTTTATGAGAAATAGGAATATCTATATCTAAAATGTTCATTTAGAAATAAAAAAAAGGTCTATATTTTGACCTATTAGAATTGGGATATATTTTTGAAATATAGTTTCCATGTCAACAAAATTAATAAAATACATTTTACAGAAATCAAAGTATTTCCTTTAAACATATTGATGTTTACAAACTTCTATAGAGGTGTTTTTGATGCAACACTACGTACACAAATATCACAAGTTTTTGATGTTCGTTTAATAATTTGCATTAAATATTCCGCAATGTTGTATAATGAATTCATGTAACTGTAATTAAGATTAAGCCCAGAAAAACTAATGTTTTTAGGTATAGACACTTCGCTATATCTTCCATCACTCTTTAATACACAGACACAGACACTAAAGTTTTATGTTGTTATGAAACTCCTTAAATGTTTTAACCACACTTATTTACAACAAACTAAAGTTACACCAATAATTACGTTCTTATAGGGCAAAAAGGGACAACCAAGCTACGAAAGAACACGTTAACACGAAGTAAACAAAGAAATTTTTGCCTCGTCCGCCATGAGGAGGCAAAACTGGCCCGGCCAATAAAAATCGATACATCGATTGTCGCCACTGTCTTGTATAAAGTCACTGTAGCTTTCATAACACTGCTGTAGCTGTAAGTGGCTACCCTGATCATCTGTTTTCTTATTTTGTCCTCCAGCACATTGTGACTCTCTTTATTCTAGAGTGGATAATATCTGAGTCGCTTAGGTTTATCAAACAACTAAAGCAAGATATTGTGTTATTAGTTTAACTTTGCTTAGTTATATTTCAATATTTGTTTTCTTGCAGTTCTGTATTTAGGAACTGAGTTAATAACATACCTTTGATCCTCGTTAGATCAGACTTTTGGTTTGAATATTTCACTTCTAATCTCAGACTGATATGGCTTTAACTTGTTGGAGTCACTGATTTGCTTTGAGATACTGCTACTGCTTTCTTGTTTACCTATTAATTCGAGAATGATTGTTAGTTATTACATTTTCCTTTCTCTTCAATAGTAAAAACTCGTACCTGTTGCTTATTTTCTTCTAAGACTTGTTGATTTCTGCATAGATTACTCACTGTTGTTTGTTCTCATTGTGCCTTAGGGATTTAGGGAGTATTCCTCACATATTTTCCCCGTCGTTTTTCCCATATTTTTCTTTAATTTTCATTCAATCGTCAATGTTTTTTCCTTTCTTATACCTTAGTGGATTTAGAGGTTATATTGTAGTTCCACCTTCTTACTTTCTACTTTATATTTATCTTTTCAAGCGGCATGTTGTAAGTTTTGTAATATTCGATTGGTAGCTTTGAATATTGGTAATATGCTCTTTCACTTAATTGTTGCTGTCGATTGGGATTTTTAAAGGTTTATTATTTCTTTTAGGAGTATTTCCTATTATTTAGTGAAAAATTTAATTCTAGCTCATTAATTGTGGCTTCCGCAGTCGTTTTACAACGTTTAGTTCCCGTTCATTATCTTAGAAGTATTATTCCTCGTATCGACTATTTTTTCATTTCGACTAGTCTTCTCGGCACTACCATTTTTTTCTGATTCCTTGGAAGTGGCAAAGGCAAATTGATGGAAACCGATGATCTCGGCCTTCTAGAAATTCCTACTGGAAAGAGAGGAAGCGTTTTGTGCTGAAGTGCAGTTGTAGGTGACTAAACCTTTTTTGTATTGTGTTTAATACTACCCTTCTGGGGAATCTGCGATTGAGTCCATAATTAGTGCTTGACGCAACCAAGTTATTGGGATATTCGTACTGCACGAGAGGCTTTCCGAGCTCACCTTATAAAACCGAGGCAGTTGATCCTCCAGGCAACCCTCCAACTCGAGTGAGGGTTTTTACTACCGGGGCCAGATGCCATTACACGTTGAGCTTTCACCTCAACTGCTGAGCTTGCAGTCTTTTCAGCGTCAGACCTTCGGATCCAACGTGGTATCGTTCCTATTATTTTTATAATCTTATCATTGTTGGCCGTAGCTTTTATTAATTTTATTATTTTTTTCCTTGCCGATTGATATAATATCGTTTTTATTATTTTAATATAGATTGAGCATTGTTGGCCAATATTTCCGATAGCTTTTATTAATTTTATGAACTCTTTTATATTCTGGTCGATTGATATAATTATTGTGGCTTTGCTATTAACTGACAATATTATTATTGCTGAATTTATAATTGGTGCAGATACTAGTTTATGCATTTCGATTTACCTATATGTAATAATTTTAGGTAAACCAAAGTGGTCACTTTGGATAGTAGGGCTAGAGTTTTTAGGTGTAAGGCATACAGTACCGAGTTTACCAATAGAATTGGACTCGGTATAATCATCATATAGTACCATCATCATTAATTACTTAATATTTTTTTTGTGGTCATTCCTTTGTTCTTAAATTTCACTGTAAGATTGTTGCTGTTTTAAATTAAAAAAAAAACTAGAAGCTAATAGATCGAACCGTAAATTAAGATTGTGTTTGCTTGATTGATTGTGTACCTTACAACCCCGTACAATACCAGCGGAGCTTTTCCAGTTTAGCTGGTAGATCTGGTGGCGCTCACGAACTGCACTCCTAGAGCTGGGTATTGCATAGACGACTCTCCGGTGTTAGGTTTGTTTTAACTAAAATCCTTTCCTTTTTAACATTAATAAGAATCGTGTTGCAATCATGGTAACAACATGCGCACAGGCAGGATTTTTGTCCTAAAAATATATACTTTTTGGGTTATTTTGATCGTAAAACGTCCAGAAATTTGATAAAAAATATATGGTATTTGTTTTACTACCAAGCTTTCTTATTCTGTTGTTAATAGTTTATGAGATAGCCAAATTAGATTGTAAATAAACTGTTCGGTAATTCAAGTGCATAATGTTAATTTGTTCTTAAGTTTCTAAATTAGATATTTTGAGTATGGGTTTGTTAGGTTCATTGGGATCAACTGTGTAGTTTATAGTACCGCTTGCCCGAATACACATATCTTACACAGAGTGTGAAATAAAATTATGGCATTTTTGCAAAATGTTTTTAACTCTGAACATTTATCTTTATTTTGTTTTATTCACATATGAATAATCATCGATTGAAAACAAAATAATTTTCCGTGATTTCTTATTTCGTTATTTAAATTTGGTAATTTTCTCGGTAATGAAGTCATCCGCCCCGAATTCACGGAAAATTATTTTTAACGAAGGATATACTCAATTGCGTCAGTAAGAATAATATGAGTAATAACATATTTAATTTTTGACAGTCTCACCTTTTGCATAACATAATTAGTAAGTATTTAAAAAATATATATTTTTAAACAGTTGAACCATGAAAAATATCAGAACATAGCGTGATTATCAGAAGTGCAATATAATACTCAAAACATTACCGTAAAAATATACTATATTTATTGTAGCCTTAGATTAAAAGTTAAAAATCTCCTTTTGTTGAAAGTTGACATTCCCTCTTTTTCCCGTATGTCCTACATTTGTATAGTATTTTATATATAGTGAGTCATTAGATTTCGTTAAGATCTATTTTACAAATTTTATATTGTAAGCTGAGAAGGAATCCTTTTAAATTTCATAAGTGACTAAATGATAGTTTTTCGATTTTTTAGCTTTAACCTCTTAAAAATGTCTCGCCACTGCACTGATTCGATATTATTCATTAACGAACTCGATCTGTACTTTGATATCAAGAATTTTTGTACCCCATTTTAAATCGATAGTTTCAATAATATCAACAGATATGATGGTAACAACATACATAACATTATATTCATATTAAAACGTCAAGAAATGTAAAAAAATTTATATTGTACTTGTTAAATTACTAAGTTTTCTCATTCTGATAGCAGAATTAAATTTTAAATAACTGTTGGACAATTCATGTGGATAAAGCAAATGTGCTTTTAAATTTCTAAATTAGAAAATTTGAATATGGGTTTATTAGATTCGTTTGCGCCAACTCCATAGCTTATAGTACCGTTTGCCCGTTTGCCCAATTACACATATCTTTCAATTATATAATGAAATTATAGCATTTAGGCAAAATATCGTTAACCTTGGACATTTGTTTTTACTTTCTCTCTATTCACATAAGAATGAATATCGATTAAAAACAAAATAATCTTTGGGGATTTATTTTTCCATATTTAAATTTGGCGATTTTCTTGCTAATAATATGGTCATTCGTCCCGAAATCATGAACAATTTTGTCCTTTTCAATGAAAGATCAGTTCTATTAGGAAAATACAAAAAAAAACCAGGTGATAATAGAAATAAGAGTATGGTTATCGTGCAAACGGTATAAACTATAAGTTGGCGCAATACAACCTCAAAAAATTCTATCTGGAGTACTTGCTTTATACGGAAAATACCTAACTTTCAAACATAAATAGGAATTTACAGTATGTAAATGTAATAACTTAATAAAATTTATTGAATTGAAATATTGATATTAACTAAATTTGAGAATAAATGGAAAAATAAATGAGTATTTTCTAATAAATAAAAAGTGACCGTACTCACTTGTTTTGGATCTTGGCTCTCTTGGCCCATCCACGGTGACTTTGATGGCCTTATTATACGTCGCAACTTGAGGAGGACTTGTTGATACATTTATCGTTAAGGTGAAACTCTTCCCTGAAACAAACATGACAATCAATATTTTAAACTATAATAAATGTATTATATTATCTAGTTTCTCGATTTTCCTTATCAATCTAGTATGGTCGTAAATAGTTCCATTCTTTTTTTGACTTGTAGAAAATAGTAACGTCTGGTAAAACCCAGGTTAGATACTATCGTTTATACTAATTTTCACATATCATTATTGATGTATAACATTTCATTGATGGCATTGGGAGCACTGTCCACCAAAAAGGCAATAGAAAGCTCTTCATTTGAGAGGCTTTCAGTACCTCATACAATGTCGAATTGCTTCTAAATTTTGGCCAATAGAGTTGAAAGTTGAGTCCACAAGAATGTTGAATATTTAATTTTACCCCTCTAATAATTAAATTTAGTCTTGTCTTCATTTTGTCATTGGCCCATCTCATACGACGCAGTCTTTATATGGGAAAGCACAACATATATTTTAAATATTTTTTTATGGATATTTATTAGTGTATGAGGAGTACAATTTAATAATATTGGAGATTATTCAGGGTGCTCAAAAAATTAAATACTAAACATGTAAATTTTAAACACCCTGAATTTTAAGTTATTGCTGAGATCTTGGGATCAAGTATCGGTAAGTCATGTTTTCCATAGCTATAACAAATAGATTTTAAAATATTTTCAGATTTATGGAAGTGTACGATAACAATGCGCCTAAAATAGGCAAAGTTTGAACTTGGAAAAAAAATGAATTTTAAATTTAGAACTTATACAAGGTAATAAATTACGTGTACAAATTTGGTGACTTTAAAGACGATTATGTTCCTTATTTTAGATAGCACATCTTGTATGTATTATCATAATTTGATTCAGTATTATAATATCTCTTGATCTACATTAGAGCTTCCTATACCTATTTCTAATGATTCCTTAGTTATTTAGCTTTATTTGATTTTAGTGGCTATATTCAACAAATTTTCTATAAATCAAGGGCTTTAACCGGCCTGCAGGGTAGGCTGTGTTTTTTTTTTGCATAATGAACTTTCATTCCGTCAGATTTGTCTCATTTTTATCGCTGTAATTGTAAAATGTTGAGCATTAAAATGCATTTTAAATTAAAATTATCACTTTGTCTAATTAAGTGTCATTATGTCAGGGATTTGCCTGTTGAGCCAAATTTTACATCATTTTATTTTTAGTACATATTTTTATTGGAATTACAAAACTATATATTAAAAATCCTGAGCCACAATTCTTATAATACTTCAAACTTTATTCAAGTAGGTATTCAATACAAAATATATCCTTCCTTACGTCATCGTCAGCAGGTACCGTATACAAGGACTAAAGAACATTTTTGCTTATATTTTATATATAATAAACCGTTAATCTACTCTATTCCACAATATAACATCTATAAAAAATATTCAGACTAAAACTAAAATACATAACATGACATCTCGAAATAGGCCAACATAGATAGATTTAAGAAACACATTAAAATTTGAAAAGATAGTAAAAGAAGAAAATTAATATTGTACAATACAAGAACTTAAAACACATATCAAAATATCTTAGGACTATAAAGGAACTCGTCTATACTATAGAAGGCTTTACTCAAAAGGCAGGCTTTAATTTTATTGCCAAATTGATTGTTACCCAGCAACTTAACATTATCAGGCACCCTGTTATAGAAAACTGGAGCAAAGTGATTTACTGAGATACGGCTCCTATGTAGTCTTAGAAATTCCAACCGAATGCTGTGCCCATTGCGAGTGCCATACTGGTGATAAAAATTATTTTGGCTTTATCTAGTAACATTAGAGTGGACATAAATTAGGCACTCCAAAATGTGTCTACTTAGTATAGTCAGACTTCTTAAATCGATAAAAGATCCTCGTACATCCTCCCTATACCCTAATCCAGCAATTTCACGGCCGCATCTTTGGCCATTGCAGCTCAAAGATGCGCCTGAATGAGCAGAATGACCCGAAGCTAGAATCACATACACACCCACGGACTGAAAAATACTATGAAATGCCTGCAGCAACACTGCTGGTGGCAGAATCTTGAAGAATAAAATATTCGTCAAGTTTTTATAGTTGGAATTCGTAAATTGAATGAAATTGAAATATTAAATATATTTTTATTTGAAATTATATATTTTGCTTTGTCGCAATTTTAAGTAGTTTAGGCTACTTTTGAAATTTTTATATTCTATAAAATTATTGTTTTGTTTTTGTGTTAAGTGAAAAATTGGAGCCTTTATTTTTAATTAAAATTAAATAATCATCGAATCATGATCCGTCATATATGCCGTATAACTATCTAACTATAGTTATTCAGTTCAATTAAGTTATGTTGATAACTGCCGCAAAAACAATATATAAATAAACTAGTTAGACCTGGCGTTATAATAGCCACCAATTAATTAGAGACCTTAACATATAATCATTAACTCCACGGTCAGGTTAACTGTAGGATACAGATAATAAGCAATCTGTTCGAGTAACGAAAATATCAAAGGCCGCTATAAATAAAAACAATTTAAAACAACGCAAAGTCTACTAGTAGTTATCTGATCTATGGTTATCCAACGTAAGCCAGAAATTGTGAAAACTGAGAATAATAATAAAACTAGTTCGACCTACAACGTTATTGCGTCACTCAATTGATAGTTCAAGAAAAGAGAAACTTTCGATCCAATATCTGATTTATTCTAGATCAAGATATCTATCTGAATTTCAGAATTTGATTAAAAAAAGCAAGCATTTTAGGCTCGTCAAAATTGCCCAAAAATTCAAAGTTCGTTTAAGAGAAAATTTTCAGAATTTGATTAAATAAAATCAAGTATTTTAGGCTTGACAAGATTGCCCAAAAATTAAAAGTTCATTCAAAAGAAAACTTGAATGACTAAATGTTGCCTTACTCAAGGAGAAAGAGGTTAAAAAGGTATCCTTTGTTCATAAACAAAGCCAGAAAAAAATAATAGTTAGAGATCGTAGTTAATTACACAAATCTGGCGCAACGTAGATATATGAAAAAGAAAATAAAATGGAAATTGCTCACATGGTCGATAAGTAACTCTTAACGCAGCTTCCATAAGAAACTGCTCACAGTAGGAAGCAGACTTCCTTGACCGGCGAAGGACTTCAAGGCTCTATACAGGTGGTAAGCTAGACAGGCGTAGCCAAGGAACACTCTGTCGCTAACGATGCTCGTAGATAACAATGAACAACTCGACGATAGCAACAGACCTCAGAGTAAAAGTAACCCCAACGGTAGTCCCCTGTGCAAAAACAAATATTCAAGGTACTACATGTAACTCTTAATGGACGAGTATTATATCTCGGTGATTCAAAATCAACCATCAAGGAGAAAGAGAAATCAGAATTAAAAAAGAACAATAATTTACCGGTGTAGGGGGAGCCAGTTGCGTAACGCTAAACGGCTTTTAGTTGGGCAAGTGGGCTTCTGTAAGATATTAGAAAGGGAATTAGAAATCTGCTCACGTGCATCGCAAAATGATGACGTTCAAAGAGAGACAAAAAAATGCACAAAAAACTCAACACACCTTGCAAAGCAGCACTCAAATCCCACAAAGGGCAGTTTCAGACACCAACACTTACGAAAAGATAAGGTACAATTAAAGACTGAAACTGTTAAAATCACCCGGTCAGAAATATCCCATTAACAGGTGGAAACAAAATTGACTCCGACCGGCGTCTAAAATGACTGCTTGACTCGGTTCGTCGTAAAAGAGTGACCCAAGCGACGGAAAACCGAAGAGCAACACCGCACAATGATTCTCACCCCGGAAGGTTGAGCGAACCAATGAACGTCCAGCATGATCCATCACACGTTCTCGTCAATAATTCATCCAAGGAAATTAATCGATAAAAACCTGGGATTTCGATGCACAGGCGTCCTCACAAAAACACCCAGAGTAGCCAAAAGAGCATTGTCATTAAGCCACTTCAATTAATAGAATTCCCAATTATCCGATCAACCAATCACAAAACAGTATGCGATGGAGCCGGAAACAAAGCTCTCTACCATCGACTTAATCTTCACGCGCTATATTCAATTTGTTGAAAATCGCATCATTTCGCAGTGCGGATTTATTTAAATTTCTCGATCAAGAGGACAACGAAGCCAAGTCGGCCGGCATATCTACGAGGGTCTTCCCGTTATTACCCACCAATGCGTACATGATTGAAAAATATTGGATGATAGCACACTCTTTCTCCATGCTTTTCAGAGGCTGTGATACGACATCAGCCTTATTTGACCATGGAATATTGAGGTTTCTTACAATTTCTAAAAAGAAGTTCAGAAGTTCACGCACGAAAATGCTGAACAGAATGACATTGCCCATGCAGGAGACCGTTTCCTGTGTTATACGGCTCTACTGCAAATGAAAAAAATCTCCATCTATGATATCGCTGTATCGGTAGCTGTTTAACAAAAAATAAACTTAATATTTCCTCGCTGCCACCAACATCTTCGGCTGCACGGCAACATTCATTAAGAACGAACCATCAAGTTCAGGGGTGGCGTGGTATTCAGAAGAATCATTTGCAATGGGGGTGGACAAGGAGCAAAACAGATCTTATTCCAATCGAAATCTTATTGAACCCTGCTCATGATGTGTTACTGCAACGTCATTCTTGCCAGTGTAAGATCAGCTGTGCTGGAGCATGCGGATGCAGAAAAGCAAGCTTGAAATGCTTACTTATTTGTTTACATTGTACGGGACAATCGCGTAAAAATTCACCAAATGGTCTCTAAGGATCCGACGAGGAGGACAGTGAAACTTCGCCAGCGGAAACGTTGCTGTGTGATACTGACATCGCTAATAAAGAAGTTGAGCGAGAAGGGAACGACACTGAATCTAGTATCGATAGTGCCACCGAAGAGAATGATCGCCGGTATGTAAACACGAGGTCGGCGTCCGTCGCCATGAATTATCAATAATTGATAGATCCTCTTGCTACCGTGGAGTAGGCCTATAGGTGACACCACGTTAAAAAAAACGCGCCTTTTAATCTACCTCGAGGGTACTGTGGAAATGATATTTTTTATGGTAGTGGAACCCACACTAAAGGGAGATACTATGGCGCTCGACACGCGGTGTGTGTACGAAGATATTGATTGACATGGTTCTTGAATAATTGTAGGTTGTAATTAGGGGAAAAATTATTAAAATAATGATGTCAAAACAAACGTAAAACTTACCTTTTAAAGGTGGGGATAAAAACTCGCTAAATTCATAAGGCCATATCATCAAAGCTCTTGGTCGTACGAAAAAATTTGCACTACATGAATTTTAGATAAATGTATAATCTTTCGTCTTTATAATATCTATTTTTGCGATTAAATGCAAAATAGCAGAGTTATTTTGAAATTAAACCATTTTGGTGCCATTTCTCGTTTTCACAAGATGCGGCATGCGACAAAATTAATTTTCCCTCACTTTTCAGAATTTCCTTTGTGACACTAAAATACACACTTTTCGCGGCACTTAATGCGAACGGGGCCTTTTTTTATTGCACCTGTCGACTGGTCTAAATAAATAATTTCAAAAGAAAATAAACAGAAGTAAAGAAGAATAAAAAAAATATATTTATATTTAAGACGCCAATATCATGTGAAAAACAATAAAAATAATTAATGTTCGTATTTAAGAAAAGAAAATTGATTATTACCCCTTCACGACGAAATGTAGGATTTCAAAATGGATACCACATTGGATAGAGCGGAAAAAGTGGCAATGCAAAAGTGCAATTCATTTTGAACTGGGTACGTTTTTAAATAAGCTCAGGAAAAAAATAAATCGATTTTTCAATATTTCGGTTTTTTTTTCAGATATTTCCGGAAATACTTGGAATTGACTTTCGAAATGGCGTATTGGTAGGCACCTAAATTCGCATTTTTTTCCTCATTCGACTGACACTGTATCTCTTACGGTTTTCAAGTTCCCCAAGAGACTCGAATTCGACCCAATCGGTACGAATGCGATTATTCAGCTTTCCAGTAATAAAGTATTGACGGCGGTGGTTGTAACGTAACATGTCAAAACACAAATTGGCGAAAAGTTTACATTCAGCTAGTTCACCCTGTAAAAAGCGCATCACCATTTCTCCCTTGTACGGTTTATGGTATCAATTCTTGTCAAAGGCTCGGCTTTACTAACAAAAAAGGCTTTTCGTAACGAACTGCCATATCGTTTTTTCGATCCTTGCGACTTTTCGACGCAAGAACGACCCGAAATTTCATCAAAATAGATACATTTTTTCGATTTCTGTAGCATATGGAACCACAATAGGTTGCAAAATAGTATCACGGTAACTGGCAACATTCAAAAACCGTCTAACAAAACGAAGTTAGTTCTTCCTCCGACAGTAATAACGCCACACACTACAATTCTAACACCCTGGTAGCTGTACATCTACAAACGTTACAGATTACAGTAAACTGAATTGGGATTCCTTCCTGAAAAGTGCAATGTGTCATTCTTAATATCGTCAATGTAGATGTTCGTGTGCCCATTGGAGCGATTGCCTCTTGTTAGCAAGAGAACATGCAGCGGTCTACAAGCGTAAATGTTCAACTGGTGCAACCTATTTCTCACAACAGTCTGCCTGCTCGCAACAATATAGTGTGTGCTACGTACAAGCCCATTTGCTAACTGACCTGCAATACCTGTTCGATCTCGTAGTGCTTGTAATCGAATACGAAGATCATGTAGAGGGTCAGTCGTCCTCGTACGATCATTATGCCTTTCTCTAACACCCCCACTCTCACGGTATCTTATCATCAATCGACAAATCACGCTGACTGATATGTTAAGAACTTCCGCTACTGCTCCTTATAATTCTGGCCAGCTTCCTTTCTACTCACAATTATTCGCGCCGCGCCAGCTTAAATGTCGACTTTGCATCTGGAACCATAAACTAAACACCAATGCGAATACCAAAAACGTCGTTTTGTACTTCGTAGAAGCAGATATCAAAAAGACATTAATACAGTCTTTTTACCAACAGCAGTCGAAAATTTTATATCTAAATTTTATCAACTGTATTTATAAACATACATTCAAATAATGAGTACCGTAAATAACAGCAACATCAAAAATAACTAGAGAAATTTTCAACACCTGGGGTCTCGAAAATCTAATCTAACAAATTTAATTATTGTTTCGTACGTTCATTTGAGGTCTGTATTTCGCCAAATAACAAATACATATCGACTCAGTAAAAATATCGCAAATCGTTTTGCAATACTCCAATGCATGCTAATATATTACATCATATTATTAGTGCTAATTAAAATCATTATTTAAAGTAATTAAAATAATCAACACTTTCTCGGTGAATGTATTATAAATAATAACATTATTATTTGTTTAATCGAAAACACCTCATTTTAAAACAGGTAAGATGGATATGCATGTACAAGTTCCATAGTGTAATAGTTGGCACTCTGGACTTTGAATCCAGTGATCCCAGATCAAATATTGGTGGAACGTCATAATAATATTTCTATTTCAGTTGTTGTTTTATTCTATTATCTTCTTTATTATAATAATGTTATTGTGATTTGGCCGAAGTATTTTATGCATTTTTGCAGATATATATGGGTTCCATGGTGTAATGGTTAGCACTCTGGACT
>MU182703.1:76909-122796 GCA_016904865.1 Pissodes strobi
TACCATGTGAATGTAATAAATTTTATATAGGTGAGACCTGTAGACCATTATCAAAACGTATAAAAGAACACCAAACTTATATTAGAAATGCACAATTCCACAAATCACATATTTGTCAACATGCATTTGATAACAATCACAGAATACAATGGAACGCTTCTAGTATTTTGGCAAAGGAGCCTTCTTCTAAAAAACGTAAAATTAAAGAAAGTGCTTTAATTTTATTAAATAAAGATAAATGTGTTGCTTCAACTTCTGTAAGTTTCAATAGTACATGGTTACCTTTGCTAAAAACTGAAGTTGATAAGGGACACTTAAAAATTAACTAATCCTTTCAACAAAAATCATTAAATTCTTCCAAAGCGAATAACACCAAATTATATATATATAAAATTTCATAAACAAATTAATTTACCAAATAACACCTTATTATCAAACTAAATACCAGTTACCCAGTAATTAAATATGGCATTATAATTGTCATCTTGTCAAAGTCAGTTTAAAGCCTGACAATCTGCAAGAGCTTTTTACTGTTTTATTGTATTTGCTAACCATTTTCATTTTTAGTTTTTTGCTTTTCTTGAAAACGGTGTCCGAATAGACACCGAATCGACGAAACTAGGTACAAATTTCATTAGGGTCACTAAACTTGCACTTGTGCAGTTTACATCCTTGAGTCGGGCCCGAAGTGGCTCTATAACAATCCAAACAAAATTTCAATCATTTGTGGAGCAAAAGGCAATCAATTCCAGGGTAAGAATGAATCCTCCACAACAATATAGAACATATTTACATATCCTCTCTTATCGAAAAGGGATTTACCCATCTTCTTGGAAAATCGCTCGAGTGCAACCTGTTCCAAAAATAGGCAGAAAACCACGCCTTCAAACTATCGCCCAATTGCCTTGCTTCCAATAATCTCTAAAGTCATGGACCGTGTAGTCAATCAGCAACTACTCAAGTACCTCGAGACTAACAGAATAATTAGCGATAACCAATAGGGCTTCCGCAAATAGAGTTCGACAAGAGATATATTGGCTTATGTAATTCATATATGGAGTAGGGCAATTGAGAACTACGGAGAATCTCGAGCGATTGAGTCAGATATTTCGAAAGTATTTGACAGAGTTTACTATGACAGATTGCTCAACAAACTGCCGTTCGTCGGACTACCAGCGTCTCTTTGCGACTGGCTTGCCGTTTCCTTAGGAACCGATCTCTGCACATTGCAGTTGATCGACGCATCTCAGACACAATCACCAAAAATGCGGGAGTGCCTTAGGACGCAATACTTTCACCAACTCTGTTCCTCATCTATACTAATGACCTGCTGACCGAAACCAATAATCAGTTAATAGTTTTGCAGATGGTAGTATCAGTATCCCTGTCTCCCAATTAAAGTCAGAAAAACCTTTACCAGCTACTAAGACTAATCACCGCTACTTTCTAGAGAAAGTTCGAATCTGGAAATTTGGTCCAGTTCATTGCAGTAAAAACCCAAGCAGCCATATTTACCAAGTAAGCCAATACGGCAGGCCCTTACATCAATTTGGCAGAATCGGCCATTTCTTCATTCTCGTCAATGGGACTATTGGGTGTCTCGGTCAACAGCAATATGTCCTGGCATGACCACTTTGCTAACATCTCAAAATCAGCCTCGCAAAAGCTTGGTAGGCTACTTCGCAGCAAACCTAGCGGTTTATACGAAATAGCAAGCTATTTCGTATAAACCGCAGCAGCTGCTCTTGCTCTACAAAGCGCAAGTAAGACCGAGCTTAGAATCTTGCTCACACATCCGGGGTGCCGCACCGAAGCACACCCTAAAGCTGCTGGATTCCATTCAGAAGAGAGCTAAGAATGATTCACATTATCAGACAACCAACGACCGGCAAAGATACGACAAATCATTCCTTTTACATAAACAAATATTGATGTACACATTAACCGACAACGACGCGGCAACGACACGTACAGCCGGAGCGGACCGACTTCCTTGGAAAGAATGTTTTTCGTGTCTGTGCCAGTCGGTGACCGGTCACGAGTACTGGATTGATAGTGTTAAATAGTTTAGCTCAATAAATGAGGCGCCGCGGCAGCGCCGGTCCCAAGCCCGGATAAAAGAGGAGGGTTCACAGGTCAGGCTAGCACCCTACTTGTGGTTAAAAAACCAATACAGCTGACAGAACCACAAACCAACCTCGGAACGCGATTGATGAAAAAATTACGACTAGGCGAGAAAATGGACAAAGATTTGGAAACGAAATAAACCCAGAGTAGCCACCTGGAACATCATGTCCTGGACTGCAAAGGATCAGGAGATCATAGAAGAACTAAAAGACAGTAACATAGAAATATGCGCTATCAGCGAAACGAAGAAGAAAGAAAAAGGAAAATACGAAATTGACAAATATATCTTGATATATAGTCGAGAACCACGGAAATAGGGAGCACGCACGCTCAGGAGTGGGGATACTGATAGACCGAAAGTACAAACAACAAATAAAGAGTGAAGCCTACGTCAACGACAGAATACTACAGGTAACAATAACTAGTAACCATGGGAAAATGCACTTCATAAGCGTTTATGCACCAGATATAAGTAAAGAGAGAGAGGAAAGAAAGAGATTTTATGAAGAATTGCATTGCAGAACACGAGATAAAATCGTTATTATGGGGGACATAAATGCAAGAATAGGAAATGAACCACTGGATAGCATAATGCAAAGATTTAACGAAGAGACCACAAATGAAAATGGAAATCTATTGAAAATATTCTGCGCAAACAACAACATGAGAATTAACAACACTTTCTTCGAACAGGACATAAGGTACAAATACACATGGCAAAATACAAGAGGACAACAGTCGGTATTAGACTATATTATCACAAACAGAGAGGTCGTGCCTCAAACAATATTGGACGTAAGACTTCTAAATGGCACCAACTCTGGAAGTTATCATAAGATGGTACTTTGCAAAATGAGATTGAATATACCCAAATCCGCAAAACTTAAGTCGCAAATAATTAGCTAATTTAATGTCGAATCATTAGAAGATGACAGCACAAAACATCTGTATGAAAATCGATTAAATCAGAAAATATTGCAAATACCAGTGAATACTGATGATAGCATAGACCACCAATGGAAAACAATAAATAATAACATACTAGATGCTGCCGTTTACACCGGAAGTGAAAGAACTAGCTAAACTAAAGAAAAATGCATACATCTAATATACGCGAAATCAAACGCCTGAAAACTGGAACAACTATCGAAGAGAACGAAACGAGGCAAATGCAAAATAAGGGAACTAAAAGAAAACCATGGGGAAAAGTTCACAAAAGAAATGGAAAGAGACTTGTATGGAAGCCAGAGAAGAATATAGGGGAATATAAGAAGAAATAAGCTAGAAGTCAAAGATACCATACAAACCAATAAAATCACGACAGAACAGTGGGAAACGCACTTTAGGAATCTATACGAGGAAGAGGATGGCAAGGAACAGATACAAATCGAATATGAAGAAGACAACGACATAGAATTAACAAATGATATGATAAAAAACACCTTAAAACAAACCCCTTAAAAGTAGAAAAAGCCCCGGGCCAGACTAGATCACTAATGAGATGCTTAAATACGGAGGGAAAAAAATTACAAAATGAAATATTAACCTTTTTTAAAAATATCATAGAAGAACGGAAAATATCAAATGAATGGAAGAATAGTATAACAATACCCATTTTTAAAACCGGACAGTAAACACTTCCAGAAAACTATCGTGGAATAACCCTACTTGATAGCGTTCATAAAGCGTTCACAAAGACTATTCTGGCGGGAAATCACCAAGTCCATAAGGATAAGAGACGAACAACAAGGCTTCCGAAAAAACAGATCCACTATTATTGATGCAGTATTCATTGTCAAACAAATATCCGAAAAATCCCTAGAATTCAATAAACCTGCGTACATGTGCTTCGTCGATATCACCAAAGCAGAGTACAAATTATATTTATACCGTGACCAAAGCTTTTGACAGAGTGCGCTTAAAAGATGTCCTGGAAATAATGAGAACAAAAGGGCTAAACCATAGGCTACTTAATATAATATACGATATTAACACCCAATGCAGAACAAAAATCAGAGTAGAACATATCACAACGGAAGATAGGAATTAGGAATTAGACAGGGAGACTCACTCAGGCCCTTATGCTATGCTGACGACGGGGTTATTATTGCAGATTCCGAAGATAATCTCCTAAATTTACTCCATTCTCTTAATATCAAAGCAAAAGAACTAAATATACTCATCAACACCGAGAAGACTAAATGCTTAGTAACATCAAAGCAACCAATAAAATGTAAGTTGGAAATCGACTCCAAAATCGTCGAACAGGTAAACCATTTCAAATATTTGGGAGAAGATATAACGAGTCATGGAAATCTACTTCTCGAAGTAAGAGAGCAAACAATGAAAGCGGCTCGAATTTCGGGATGTTTGAGAGAAATTGTTTGGAAGAACAAATACCTCAATACGGAAAGCAAAGTCAAGATGTATAAAACTGCAGCAGAAACAAGACCAGATACAAACAGAACTCTACAAATGATGAGAACAGTTGAAATGAAAACTCTGAGAAGTATACAAGGCAAAACACTATACGACAGAATACGAAATGAAGACATCAGACTACAATGTGAGATACAGGACATAGGAAGGTGGGTGAGACATGTAGATTCTGGAACAAACATATAAAAAGAATGGAGGACAGTAGACTCGTAAAAACGCAAAAATGAACAATCCAGTAGGAAAGAGATCACAGGGAAGACCACCAAAGCGTTGGAGAGAATGCTGGACTTCATATTCCGAGGAGGACGTGTTGGCAATGAACAGGCAGTAGCCTACTAATATGTATCCATATTAGAAAATAGAAGAATAGGAAAGAAGAGTTATTTCAGTTTTGCCAGAGTTTCGGCTGAGTTTGAGGATCTGTATTTAAATACCAAAATGGATAATGAAAAATAGATTGCTTCTTCATGATTATCCCGAACTGTACGATATGTCACAAAATTTCTAAACATAACACCAAAGCATTTGTTAAGGTACATATAGACATGCTAGTAAGAAAGCATGCCTATGAGCATGCTTAAATCGAACATGTTTTTTTAACTGATACATTTGCTTGATATCAGCATGCTCCTTTTAAGCATGCTCCTGAATAATCATGCTCAAAGCAAACACTCCAATAGAAATGCCATTTACTAGCAAACTCCCTGTCAGTGTAGTGAAGAAACATGGAAAACTAAGTTGCTATCTGCACAGAAATGATTAAAATAATCTCATTGCTTGCAATGCAATGCATCCGAAATCTTCTGTCAACACATAAAAAAAAAGAAGGAATAGGACGATTTTGGTCGTGCCTGGATAACTAGAAGAGAAAACGTTGGAGCCAATACTCGATTGTTGGTAGAAATGCGAGAAAAAGATATTGAGGGTTATAAAAATCTTATATACGCATGTTGCCGCATCAATCTGATGAGTTACTCTCTAAAATTGAAAGCGCTATACAGAAACAAGATGCACATATGCGAAATGCTATTTCGGCTGCTTTAATCCATGGCAAGGGTGGTTTGTATACCGCTACGCCACCAGATCTGGATCGCTTCGAATCGTCAATTTGTTTCACCTCAGAGTGGTAGACAGACCTCGAGGTTTTAATTTTGGTTTTTATAATTTTTACAGTCAGAGTCGGGTCGTTTATGTCTGTTATCAAATATTTATAAGCAATATTTCTTGCTATATTCTTTTTGTGCAGTGGTGACCGTGGGTTCCAGAGGCAGTCGTAGCTCCGATACAGACTTGTTTTTTTATCTCCCCAGCGATACATTTTGGCGCGAAGTCGCAGACGCACACCTGCCGCGAATTACTAATCGAAAACATTGACAGTGATCGATACTAGCATTCTCATTATAAATACGTTCCACACTTGCTTATGAGCGAGCCCCATTTCACCCCCGCCTCAGCTAGCACGCTCAATAATCGACCGTTGTTCGATTTGTGAGCATGCTCGTTTAAGCATGCTCGATATTAGCAATGTTTTCGACACACTTGCCACTAGGCAGCAATTGCTCAATAATAGTATGCTTTCGTACGTAGTAGCATGTCTATCTGTACCTTTACTTTACAGCACAATATGGCTTCCAGTTTTGTTATTGACAAATATAGCTTTAATTCCAAACAATCCGTCTATGTCGGATGCCTGTCGTCTAATGTGAATCGCCGCCGCAACTGTCGTGTCTTTGTCGGTCCTTGTCGTGTCGTTGGATGTCTGATAATGTGAATCATCCTCTATGCGTCTCGTCGGCGACCCGGAGTTGACCCGGGAGCTGGCTAGTCTGGAACACGTGTGTGTCACTGTCATAAAAAAAATGGTATAGTTATAATTATTACGAGATAATTAATTGAAAACGCAAGCTGAATACAAAATTTTATCTCATTTGATGCAGAAATCCAAAATATAATATTATATCGAACCCAATTTACCCAAGTCACTACCTTATCATACTAAGTACGGTTAAGGAAGCAAATTTGCTAAAAACTGCGGCAACACCTCTATGCTCTAAACACTACAGAAGAATAAAGCCTTTTGATGTAATAACTGTAAGTGGTGTGGAAAATTGATTAAAAAAGCAAAGAAGATTCCGATGCTATACTATATTTTGTTCCGACTGATGAAGTGTTTCCTAATATTATAATCCATTAGGCACATCTCAGTACAGGTCATAAGCAGCATAAAGATTTGTTTAGATTTTATCGATTAATTATATAATTGCTTTTCCATGAATACAAAACAGGAAAGCTTAGTGTTGGTCCCAAAATTCGAATGTTTACGTTTTTACGCGTTTTAGTATGGAAAAGCATTGTGACAGTTTAATCGGAACCGGTTTTTTTAATTGTGGATGTATTATTGCAGGATGGGAAGAAGAATTAAAAAAATATGCAAATACATATTACTAGAGAAATTATTAATATATACCTAAAACTGTGTGAAGAAAACTGCACAGACTAATTAAATATTTATTAAGCCTATTTTAATTATACTTATGAATTATCGATGCCAAATTGAACTTATTGATATGCAGACTGAACCCGACGGAGACTATACATTCATGTTAAACTGCAAAGATCCTTTGACTAAATTTTGCGTATTACCCCCAATGAAAAGTAATACGGCTGTAGAAACTGCAAGGAACCTAACAGAAATTTTCTGTTTATTTGAGGCACCATCTATTCTACATTCTGATAATGGCTCTGAGTTTTTTTTTTTTTTATGGCAGTGGCACACACACTAAAGGTAGATCCTATGGCGCTCGACGAACGGTGTGTGTGTGAAAATGTTGATTAGCACGGTTCTTGAATATTTGTAGGTTGTAATTAGTGGGAAACAGATGTCCTGGAAGTGAGTTCCACAGTGATGCAGTGCGCCAGACAAAGGAGTTCTGGTAAAGCGATGTTCTAGGTGTTTCTAGTTGTACGACGAACTGGTGCGCTCCTGCCGTCTGTCGGGACTGCCTGACAGGAGTTGCCAGGGGCGGGATTATGTGGGCCAAATCCTGGGAACATCTGCCGTGAAAGTATCTGTAAAACAGAGACATCTCGGCCACATGTCTGCGATGTTCCAGACTATCCAGATTCCGGGTCAACTCCGGATCGCCGACGAGACGCACAGCCTTCTTCTGAATGGAATCCAGCAGCTTTAGGGTATGCTTTGGTGCGGCACCCCAGATATGTGAGCAATATTCTAAGCACGGTCTTATTTGCGCTTTGTACAGCAAGAGCAACTGCTGCGGTGTATAGAGTTTTTTTGTTGCGAAATAGCGCACCAAGCTTCTGGGAGGCTGCGATGTTAGCAACATGGTCATGCCATGACATATTGCTGTTGACCGAGACACCCAGCAGCCCGATTGACGAGGATGAAGGAATGGTCGATCCTGCCATAATGATGTCAGGGCCCGCTGTATTGGCCCTCTTAGTAAACGTTGCTGCTTGGGTCTTTGCTGCATTGAACTGGACCAAATTTCGGTCGCCCCAAGTTTGAACTTTCTCCAGGTCTTGATTAATTGCTGTAATCTGCTCCTGTCTGCGGTGATGAGTCTCAGTCGCTGGTAAGGGTTTTTCTGGTCTAAAGTGGGAGACAAGGGTACTGTCATCTGCAAAACTGTAAACAGGATTATTCGTTTCGATCAGCAAGTCATTAATATAGATGAGGAACAGAGTTGGTGAAAGTATTGCGCCCTGAGACACGCCCGCGTTGATGGTGAATGTGTCCGAGATGTGTCCATCGACTGCAACATGTAGGGATCGGTTCTTAAGGAAACTGGCCAGCCAGCTGCAGAGAGAGGCGGGCAGTCCCAAGGACGGCATTTTGTTGAGCAGTCCGTCATGCCAAACTCTGTCGAATGCCTTTGAAATATCCAACACAATCGCTCGAGACTCTTCGTAGTTTTCAATTGCCCTATTCCATATATGAGTGACATAGGCCAATATATCTCCTGTCGATCTCTCTTTGCGAAAGCCGTATTGATTATCGCTGATTATTCTGTTGCTCTCGAGGTGCTTGAGTAGTTGCTGGTTGACTACACGTTCCATGACTTTGGAGATTATTGGAAGCAAGGCAATCGGGCGATAGTTTGAGGGCGTGGTTTTCTTGCCTGTTTTTGGAACAGGTTGCACTCGAGCGACTTTCCACCAACTTGCTAACTAAGTAATAAATAATTGAAAGTGTCAGTAGTCCAATTTAAGAATTGGGCATGGAAAGCCGCGCTACTCTCAAAGCCAAGCTTCTATTGAGTGTTGTAACCGAGATGTCAGAGATGCTTTTATATGTTGGATGTCCGATGAAAATAGACTAGGTTTTGTTCAGTCAAAAAAATAGAAGTTTCCACAGTGCAATTAAGCGATCGCCGTATGAGAGAAATGATTTGAAAGATACTTACTTATCCTATGATCTGGTTGATTTCTTGGAGTCTAAAAGCGACCTCGAAAAATTGTTAAATGAAGCTACTGAGTTTCAACGTATTACTGAGAAAATTTTGGCTGAACGTACAAAAGAAGCTGCAATAGGTGCTGATGAAATTCTTGAAGAAGAAGTTCAAGTGTCTATTGTCGATGAAGGAAATGGAAAATATGGCGGATAGTGAAGTGCAGTTCTTTATTGAAGATGGAGAAAGAGAAAATATGATAGATTAAGAGGTGGAAGCTTCTACTGTAGATGTAGAAACTGAAAGCTGAATAATGAATGAAAATGAAGGTTGTAATTAGCAAATTCATGCATCCTGCGGTATTTTCAAAGTAAGCAAGGCATTTCAGTCTGAATTTTACTGTTTTCTATGGCAACGTTTCTGCGATATAAATACGAATCGTGAAAATGTTAAAAGAGATTTGGAAGTATAAGCCAATTTAATGTTTGCACAATCAAATAATAAATTTAAATTGGCCCTAGTTGGCGACAATGCTCTTGTTCGAATACCAGGAGGATATCGTGGAAAATTAGCTCCAGGAAACGTAATAGCAGTTATTGCAGAAATGAGTTTCGCTTGACTAAAAATAATGTTTTTATAGACCACAATAATGTCGGCGATAAGAAGGAAATATCACTTAGAACTGCATCTTCCGATATATCCGACTCTATACAATGAGTTATTTCATGTATGTGCCTTGTTCAATAAAATATCTTTTATGCACTTTGAGGTCTAAAGTAGCGGTTTTAATCTCTGATTACGGGGACTAAAGTAGCACCTTTAATCCCTAGGGATTAGAAAGTGACGCTACTATCGCTATCTTCGAGATGGTAGGAATTGCTAAGTCATTTAAAGTAGAGAAAAGCTGTCTCTTTTGGGTACAATTATCTCGATATGGCCAAGTTTTTCATACTTATAAGTTAAAAAATGCATATTTTAAAGTATCGATCTCGTACGCTTTAAATTCCTCTATTGTGTTGTATTCCAAACGATAGAAGCTACAAGGTTAGCTAAAATGATAAAAGTTATCTTTTTTGAAGTATAATTAAAATACAGATTTGCCAAATTTTTCATACTTGTGACGATATTGAAGAAATATAAAAAAATCGTCAATTCGTTTGTAAAAATCTCGCAAGATTTAAATTTTGGGTTATACCACTGTTGACAACTCCGTCAAAGTATTTTAACAACAACAACTGTACCAAAAAGAATAGAGCTTTTCTCTATTTTAACTGACCTCGCATCTTCTACCATTTCGTAGAAAGCAATATCACTTAAATTGCATACCCTTATGATTAGGCCGATACTACATCGAGGCTGGGACCAATTTACATATTTTTTAAATTATCCCGTTATAAATATTTAAATTAAAATCTATGTATATATATATATATATATATATGGGAAAATAAAGGTTTAAACATACAGAACAAAGATGCTAGACGAAACGAATATAAATTTCATATTAAACTAGCAACATTTTTAGAAAATATATATTTAAAATTGTTTTAAGAAAATACAAAATATACGGTTTAGAAATGTAAATGTAAAATAAAAACTAAGTGTCATCTGCCTTAGTTTTTTACTGGCAAATGTGTTAATCGCTTTAGTTAAGTTGCATTTTCCTGCACACTTATTTTCCAAACCAAAGTCAATTTTTATATATGAAAACACACTAAAATTTGATGAAAATGACCAAATTAGAAAATATAGATCCTAACTTGTTCATCTTGTACGTTTTTGTGTTCTTGGTTTGGACATTGGCTGTTCGAAATGGGTAATAATTTTGTAGGAGTGTTTCTGATGATATTGTGGTTATCGATATCGTCTAGACCGGATCAAGGTCTGTTACATGGCATGGCTTGTCATTATAAATAACATGTTTACCTGTGTATCCCGTTTCGTTAAGATGTCAAGAATTTAAATATATAATCTATATTTAGTTTAATAATTAAAGGAAAAACAGGCTTGTAGGGCTTTCCTGAGCCGTTATTTGTTGACGACGGAGATTTGATTGATGCTGGATCCGGAACGTCTAATCAAAAAATAGAATGGGAGGGGGGGGGGGGGGGGAACGGTGGTGCGGTTTTTGACCTAACATCAAATATTATTATATAATTCAATATATCATAATATATTACTGAAGAAAAAACTGCCTAAGTTGGAGCATTACCTGGTTCAATGCAACTCGCTGCAGCTTTGTTGTTGTAAAACTTTGATACTTAGGATATTAGCACAGGTGCACAATTGAATAATTATGTTGGATATGGTGGCATCTCCGAGTTAACCAAAAATACACCCAAATTTTTTATTTTAAATGGCACCTTATATAATTTGCATCAATTATGGCTTATAAGCTGACATTTGCTTTAAATATTGGGCTGCCCGGGTAATTTTCAAAAAAAATGGCCCTATGAGGTTATCCATTACAAAATTCAAATTGTTTCTATTTACGTTCTATCCAGTAGTATCATATTGCCATTTGTATTACCCCTTGTGATTGTTTCAAAAAAGTATATGTGCCTTTAATGCTTAATTCAGTTGCATTTTCCATATGATTTAAAAATGAATGAACATGGTATATTTCATGTTATCAAAATGAAGAGTATGAGGTACATAACCTGTCAAAAAATGTATAATTAATATAGTTAAATTTTAAAGTTTGTCATTGTTAAGATCTCAGAGCAGCCATTTTACTTTTTCAAAAAGTGACAACTTGTTAAATTGGACTTTAATGCCCCAATACCCTCTCCATTATTTTTTAAACGAAACAAATTAGGAAATTGAAGCTTGGGATTAAGTTATGGTTACGTAAATGCTACGTTTTGGCGTCAAGTTGACACATAAAAAATTTAAGATTGCCGCTAGGCACCATTTTGAAATTAAACGTTAAAGGGGAAGGGGTGGCTTGCGCTACATCACTTTAAGAGCAGAATCTCTTGCGAAGAAAGCGGTTGCAACGGCCTCCAGAGGACCAGAAGTAGTACCGGGAATAGCTTTCAACACTTTTAAAAAAGCCCACTCCAGGTGAACACAATAGCATTTTGCAGACAAATGGAGAGAGTTACTGGGCCTAACTTATTCAAAGATGGCAGTGAATCTGCCATCAGGAGTGAGAACTAGACAACTACTTCAGCTTAGTCGACAGCAGGTACAGGCTGTAGTACACTGGCCATTGTCGGCTAAGGAGCCACACGAACAAGATAGGGCTTCCCGAAGAAAGGGAATGCCGCTTGTGCTTGGAGGACGAAGAAACAATGGAGCATGTTTTATGCCACTGTCCAGCAATGGAAACAACCAGACAAACAGTGTTTGGAAATTTTCAAATGAAACTTATAGTATTGAAAACTATCCACCCAAAAAGTTAATCGATTTCCTAAAGAGGATCAAGCCTCTGGTCTAGAAGAGACCACAGATGTGAGCCACAATAGACCAACGGTTGCAGTAGAGGTCCCCATCTGGGCCTACTAACGTATACGAAATACGAACACATCATTTTAAAGCTTTAAGCGAGAATATTATAAGCCTAAAATATTTGGTTAGTATCTTCATTTAATACAAACTGACAGCATTTTTAATATTATTGAATAACAGAAAAACATGTGCACAATCAATTTAAATAATGCTGGAAATGAAAACTCTGTACTTTTTGACACACAGAAATCCTATCTGACATTTCTCAATGAACATCTTAAAATACAGGAAAACAGTTTGTAAAATTTTAACATAAATCCAGAATATAAGCATTAAGCAGGTTCCATCTCAAGCAACTTTTATAGCAAATATCTCAATAAAGAGAAGTCCAACGGAGTCAAATCGGCTGACCGACCCGGCCATTCGTAGAACCCCGATGACCAATCCAACGACCAGCCCAAGCATATTTTTCCTTGGTTACTGGGTATGGGTTACTTGAAAAGCATGCGGGTTTCAGTCATTCCAATAAAGGCAGTTTTGCCTATGCACTTTACCATTAAAAAAATTTACAGAGTGGCCCGTTTATTAGAGGATGACACCTTATCTCAGAATCTGCAAGGTGTGCCAAAAAAGTTTAATACAATATTTCTTTGGATTTACTTCAACTTTAAAATATTATGTATATAGGGTGTCCGTATTTTCGTGGACACGTACCAACTTAATTATTTTAAATGAAATACCCTGTATATTAAGGCATTTTTGAATTCCTACAGAGCAATTTCAACTTATATAGATAGTTTAATAGTTATAACGCGTAGGTAAAAACGATAAAATATATAACCAGGGTAATTTCCAATTCAAGTAGGTTTCAAAGACATCTGAAGTATTTTAATTGGCTTTAATTGGCTCCACCACTGATTTTTAAAACAAGAATTAAGTCCACTTAATCAGCAAAACAGGAGGTGTTATGACTACCGGCTTCAGACGAAACGACCCATCATCCCTCTGTATCTAAAAATCATAAAAATCCACGAGCAATTATTTAATTGTTCGTTCTTACAGTGTGCAGTTAATAATAATCATTTACCTCATCGAAATTAATGCAAATTTATTAATTCATACGAACCAATTAATATTCGCAATTTATATAATGGTTTTTGGAAATATATCCAGTTATCCCATTACAAAAAAAAAACATATTAGCTTTATTTAATCGACCACAATAGGCCAAACAATGTGTATCAAATATTAAAATAAATGGCAAAAACCTTTTAGCCAAGCGATCGCTAAAAATGTTGATGGCTATCTAATTAAATAATAATATTAATAAATGACAAATTAATAAGAGTTCGAATTATAATAATTAAATAGCGCAGTGAGTGGTGAAAACTTTGTAAAGTGGTTTGAAACTGACAAAATTCCGTTATTGCTAAATGAATTACTCAACAATTGCATTTAGCCACCAATAATTTGAAACACTCGGATCGTTCATAAAAATTAAGTTTTACGTTAATCAAAATGCAATTTCTCTCGCTATGTAATCGTTATGCAGAAGTTTAAGAATACGTTGACTTGTGAGATATATGTTATATAGTTTTGCTCTTATCTATTACTTTTTTTTAGAAGAACAATACATCGACATTTCCAATTGCTTTAAACTTCTACTTCAAATAATATAATAATTTTCCAGATTATTTTTTCTCATACCACTGTGGGATGCATATTGAACAATGACAACTGGTCCTGTTGGAAGAAAATTTTAAACACAACATGTTAACTGGCAAGTGATTGTGTACGAAGAACGAAGAACCAATGATGTCTGATGTTGTTTAACATAAAATAACACATGTCACAACGTGGCAATAGAACTGGCGCCAAGAAAACAACTGTGCGAAATATTTAAAGAAAAATAAGTTTAGGCCACATATACCAATGTTTATGAGCGCTTAAAAAGAGCGGGCTTTTGTTACGAGATTCGATTTCTGCGCTTAGATCAAAGGCACATTAAATGAAATGCATTTGGTCCCAAAAATAATAACTGCAAGAGGTATTTTCATTTCATCAGAATAAACATCACAAATATTCTTGACAATATATCATTAATAAGATGCTTTATTGTCAAAAAATTTCACAATTTGTAGACAAAGCTAGAGCTAGATTACAAAACATATAAAACCACAAATAGAAACATGCAATGAAAAGAAAAAGAAAAACCTAACTATACAAAACTTTATACAATTGTGCAAATTGTACGTAGTCAAAATATTACATAAAATATTAAATATCAAAATATTTAACTATTTAAATAGCAAATACTAAACACTAAACACTAGACATTAAACACTAAACCAGTGTGTAAGATGCTCAAAATTAAGTATTAATAAAAAGGTCGTTTACTGCGTATAAGGCTCTCTCCAGTAAGTGTGATCTCAAAGTTCTGCGAAATGCGGGAATAGTTATTTTCCTAACAAGTGCGCAAAGTGATACTTTTCCGCACGTGACTGATGTTGACCGAACGATGCGAAGCGGAGTTCGGTCAATCAGTCGAGTGCGGAAAAGTCACTTTGCGCAAGTGATAGGAACAATATTTTTTCTACGAGCGCGGTCCAAACAAGCACAGAATAATAACGACCCGTATTTAAATAAAAGAAAAACTATCTGTCATTGGGATACTTCGTTTTACACCTAGATTTGTTCAAAATCTGTCAATCTGACAATTATAAGTATTGTTGCTTCACATAATTTTTTACTACTATACCGATGATTTCAAAATATATGGTTTTTGGTTTAAGTTACAATATCGCGAATTACGGAAACTCTTAGGGAAAAGAGTATAATTATGACTTAAAACGGTTTCTTATATTGCATAAAAAGTGCAAAAGAGTAAAGTTTCTAGAAATATGTGAACATTTTCTTGTCTTTGGTGATTTTATAGAATTTTACTTTCCCGCACATTTTCCCGCATAGCGTGCGGGAAAGTACTACTTCGCGCACTGAGTAGCGTGCGCAAAGTAGCCACTTTGCGCACGCTCGTAGAAAAAAGAGGTTATTGACTTCATTTCAAATGTCAGATAATTGTGCATTTTTTGTATTGTACAGTATAGAGCTTTCAAGTAACTCTGAGCTTGGGGTTGGCAGATAAAGATCATGCTCCGTATTCCCAAGTGGATAGTTGTGAGAGACCTCTCTCTAACAGCAGATACGTGCTTGCGGATTAAGCAAACGGATTGAAATATGAATAAGAAAGGAATAGTTAATATTTTAAATATTTTAAAGACATCCTGGCAGTGACTTCTACTGTTTAGTCTCAGTGAGTATCGAAAAAGCTCTCTTTTGTAATCTGAAAATACGCTCAAATTGAGTCCCACAAGACGTACCTCAGAATGGATGGCCGTATCGGAGATGCGATTCAAAAAGGGCATAATAGACTGTTCTAGAAGTTGACAAGTTAAACTCCCTGGAAACCGTTCTTAGCGCTAAATAGGCAGAACTTAATTTCTTTGATAAGGCATTGATATGCAAGTCCCACTTTAAATTGTTGTCCAATTTAAAGAATTTCAGAGATTCAATGACATCAATAGTGGTGTTATTAAGTACAAAAGATTGCAACTTACTTCTATATGACAGAATTTTAGTTTTCAAAACGTTGAGGCACAGGAGATTAGAATCGCACCATGTCACTAGAAGTGAAGCGGCGTAATAATATCAGTGTTGCTCCAAGTGAAACTAGTATCGTCCGCAAAGAGACAAATTTTACCGTTAATATCCAGAGAAACAATGTCGTTGATAAACAGCAGAAACAAATTAAAGCCAAGTACTGAAGCCTGGGGTACTCCACAATCTATTAGCTTGCAAGAACACAACGACGTATCCACCCTCATAAGCTCACTTCGGCTGTTAAGATACATCTTAAACCATTCGAGTTAATTAAGATATTATTATTTACACAATCGAAAGCTTTAGAGAAAAAACAGTAAATTGTTGCTGTATAGTAATAATGGATCAGGTTTGAGTATACATAATTAAAGAGAGAAAACATAGCATCATTTGTGC
Source organism: Pissodes strobi (assembly GCA_016904865.1). Classification (NCBI taxonomy): domain Eukaryota; kingdom Metazoa; phylum Arthropoda; class Insecta; order Coleoptera; family Curculionidae; genus Pissodes; species Pissodes strobi. The sequence goes on from MU182703.1 coordinate 93,394, forward strand.
ATTTGTTACTGAAAAATCCAAATTGATGGGTAGTAACTACTTTATAGAAGCCTTTTTGTAACCAATATTATAATGGTCTTTGATACTGTAGGAAGGAGTGCAATTGGGCGATAGTTCGAAGCTTGGTCTTTATTTCATCCTTGATGCAAAGAAATAATTATTACCGTCCTAAGAGAGACCCCATTTTGGGATGACTTATTAATTAAAGTAGTAAGATGCTTTAATGTGCATTCCGGCAGGTTTGAGAACATTTTCAGAGTAAGACCTTCAGTCCCAGATGATGATTGAATTTCAATGTCTTTAATTGCACTGCGAAGATCAGCAAATGCTACAGGAGTAAAGAAGAAACTGTGTAAATTCACATGAGCATTAAAGAGATATGAAAGTAGATCATGAGAAGGAGTTATGGTGTTCATTAAATCTTTAGCCACATTTACAAAATAATTGTTTAGGTTCTCATGTAAATTAGCGATGGTGGTAGACGAAGAAGTCCTATTCCTTAAGTAATTTACAATAGACCATGATTCTTTAGCAAGGTTACCGGATTTAGCCAGACTCTAATTATTATAAATGGCAGCTTTGATAGTCTTATGCAGTGGCGGCTCGCGCTTTGAAAAGTGGGGAAGAGCTTCCTACATCGACAGAGGGAACAGCGCCGCAGGCGAAAAATGTTTGTGGTCCACGCCCAAACTGCCAAAATTTGTTAATAATTATTACCGGTATTTTTTAGGTAAATCATCCAAAAAAAAAATATATTAATATATTCATATTGTATTAGCAACATATCATTTTGTTGCTAATACAAATGTCTAGGAATAACATACTAAAACTAGAATATATAGAAAATATCTCTTGTATAATAGGTACTATAATGGATCAACCGTTGAATGTAAATAAAATATTATTCCAAGAATTCACGGCGGAATGTCCCCTAATAAACTCGCAATAAACGAAAGAACATGCTTTCGCGTTGATCTGAGAATGGAAGTGCTACACACCAGCTCTTCCAATCATTGCAAACCAAACAAATGTACGACCATTACGACGTCATCGTTATCATGGCAACCAACTAGTTGCCCTTATACTTTTGATGACTTGACGGCTCTTGAGCGCTGCCTCTTCCGTAAAGGTCTACACAAATTGTAATGAGATTGTCACTGCTATCGGCGCGTACGCGAAAAGAAATAAACATTTTCATGTGGGTTCACCTCTATTTTATTCGATAGTGCTGTAGTGCAGTTAACGGGCAATGTGCAGGTGGCGAGATTCTTGTTCTTGTTTTATGAAGCTTTGATTTTAATATTTGAAAATAATTGAATTATTAGTTATTAGAGGGGTAACGGTTAACAGATTATTCCTAAACTAAAAACATTTTATCATTGAATCTTAAAATATATTATTTTACTGATGAATGAATTAATTGTATTTCTTTAAATTACATTTTCTTGAGGAAGTGGCACTTCCCTTACCTCCGCTGAATAGCCGCCACTGATCTTATGATAGACTTTTCTGTCAAGTTTCACGTAATCATAGAAGAAGACGCTATGAATGCATGTTTTTTGTAGATGTGCGTAAGCCTTTAGTTGAACAGGGTTTATGTTGTTTAATTTTGATAGGCCTAAGAGAAAAGGATTTGAACGCCAGAGTAGATAAAGTATTTATAAATCTAGAAAATTCGATATCGACATCATCAGAGAGGACAACCCAGTCAGTTGTTAGACAAAGATATGGCATAAGTTGCGCGAAGCATTTTGCTCTTGGATTTTACCAAAAATTCTGTTAATACTGTCTCATGATCAGAGAAACCCTAGTTAAAGACAGCACAGTCAACGAATTCTGGATCAAAAGATGACACGACATGTTCTATAGTAGGTACTAGAACTAGGTTTAGTTATTCTAGTTGATGGGTTAATATGCATGATTATACCAAAATAGTCGAAAATGGACCGAAGAGATTCTTGAGCAGGACACACACTAGAAAAGTCAACATTAAGGTCGTCACACAAAATTTATTTGCTTTTTAAAGGCAGGGCCTCAAGCAAGCTCAGTAATCTTTGACTGAGTATATGCATATCAGCGTCAAGTGTTATGTAGATACAAACTAGAGTGGTCAAATACTTTCTCAGACAATAAATTATCGAACTTAGTCACTGCCGAAAAGTTGTTGTTAGTAGACATTATCATAGTACCTTTTAAATCTAGTTAATATGGTATAATTTTTGACAAACACAGGCTCGTCAACATTTAACCACTGTTCAGTTATGGCAATGATTTCTGGAAAATTAAGCTCTTCTAATAAAAGAAATAATTCATCTGTTTTGTGTCTTAAGGACTGAATATTAATAAGACAAACACTAAGCTTGCCATCATCCAATTTTTCAGAGGGTTCTTGATTCTCTGTTTGCGTCAATCTTCCTAAAAATCCCCTCCTCCGATCGGAGAGCGAGTAGAAAAATAATTGCTATGACTTTTCCTAATCTTCTGAAGATGTGAGGTCTCTTCGATGAAAACAAAGACCTGAAGGCAGAGAGATCCGTTTCAGCTTCAGCCGAACCAATACCGTAGGCATCATGGAAGCGATAATACAACTTACAGAAGGAGTCCACATCACTAGGTCCTCTGAAGCTAGAGATTTTTGATGCTAGTGTTGGTGTGCCCTTCAAAACACATACTGGAGGTTTGGTCATGGAGATAGGCAAGGAATAGCCGAAGAGCCTTTAATATGGAGGGGTCCCTCAATCTTGCCAGCAAATAACGGCTATTGGCCGCATCCGAATCTCGCGACAATTGCACTATAGGTGGAGTCATCGGGTCCATATCCAGCCCACTATCCCTCTTCGTACTTTTCTCCACCACAACCTCCAAATTCTTCAGCGCAAGAGACTTGCAGGCAGCCAAAGCTTCCCTGTCAGACCGAACTCCAACAGACCCCTCCCCCCCCCAGGTATATGTACAGATGTTGAGTCAGAGCGTGGTGGTACGCTTCGGCCGTCCAAAGTGCTTGGTACAAATGTTGACAGCCAGTGTTTGAAGTAAATGCTGCAGGCGGCGATAACTTTAAGGATGTTAAAGATGAATTGCTGTTACTATTTCAGTACCCGGCGGCCACATACTTATGTCCTTAAGCTACTTTAGGTTTTTTTTTCTGCACAACAGCCTTGAAATCGGAGTGTGAACAGTCCGACAGAGCGTCGTTGTGGTTCCAACCCATAGTATCATCGAAGTGACACAATACCTTTAGAGGGAGATGGATAGGAAGACTTTCGCAATACCCTTGGTCAGCGCTTTCGCCGGATTTGATGCCCCTACATTTTTTTCTAAGGATACATAACACAAAGAGTTAGTACGAAAACCATTCTAATAAAAACAATTTTTATTTTGTTGGCAGCTACACATAGAATCATTACCAAAACAAAACGATACTTTTTTTAAACGTCTCTTTCGTGATGCGAATTACTTAGAAAATACAATTAGAAATTGTCGTCGTCAAATACTACGAACATTTTTGAAAGAGAACATAAAGGAATTTTCAAGGAGGACATTTACTTGTATGGAAAGGGAAGGCAGGCACACCAAAATGTGAAATTAGTCATTAATATAATTATATTTTTTAAATAAGTAGATAAAATATCTGTTATTAAAGTTCGACTAGATCCGACGAGTTTCATATGTTTTACTTTTAATAATAGTTATTATACCTTTTAGAGGTGACGTGTAGTATTATAGTATGTAGTATTTGCTTCATTAGGTTTATTCTAGCACCGATTTAAACCCAAGCCAAACCAAATCCAAGCCATGCGGAGTTTGCGCATAACGATTTAAGTGTCGCTTATATTGCAATGCGCAAACTCCGGCTGGCTTGGTTTTGGTTTGAAATCGCTACTAGAACTAACCTATTGTCAACCATATTATTAATCCATAGCCAACTTGGGTAATTTACATTTTCTTTACATTTTTTATTTCATTTTCAACTTTGGGGTAAATTTTGTAGTATTTATCATTTTAATAATAGTTTTTATAGCTTTTAGAGCTGACTTGTAGTATGAAGAATTAGTTTATACACAAACTTGAATTAGAAGTCTAAAATTTTCAAATTCGTCCAGAAGCGTCTCGAAATTTTGATTTTAATGCAAATATAATTTTATGGAAAAACTCTTTATTTTATAATTAAATTTCATCATTAGTCAGTCTCAAAGCAATTATTTTAACGGGTACCCGTCAAAAAAATTATAAAAATATTACTATTTAGTAGATATTAAAAAAAAAAACTAAATACAAATTAATTTTTTTAAAAACGAAACCTTCAAATTAGTCGCCAAATATAATTTGGAACAATGTTTTGTTATAAATTTTTTTAACCAAAGTAAACGAAACGAATGCAAGCTAAGCAAACTTAAATCCATACTAACCCAAATTATCTCAAACTAACCCAAACATTAATGGCCTGGTTATTTCTAGTAACATCCAAATTCCTATTGAGATTTTCTAGAATATTCACTGGCGTTTTATTTTTATTTTCAACTGAATTTACGATGTAACTCTCAGCCACGATGTTGAAACGCAACTGCCATGACGTACTGTTAACAAATCTATCAGCAGTATGTTTTTCAGGATGTTCAATTTTCAGATATAAGGCTGTTTTCATTGGCAGCCATCCAAAAGTGTCGATGCACACGGAAGGACCGATACATTTGCCCTATTTGATCGAAAAATCGACAATGAGCGATATTATTGAGATGAAGAGTCAATGCAAATAATTCCAACCATATTTAACCACCAATGTTTACAAAAGTCACAAAAAGTTTCTGAATATTTTACTTTTAGAGATCATCCTTCAGATTGTCTAAAACTAAATTTGTCCATTCTTCCCTCCTGCACACTCCAGCCAATCCAATTAATTTGACATTTTTGCTCGACGGCCCTTAAAATTTCCTTTAAGAAATGCAATTAAATTAATGTGATTACTTATGTCAGCATTATGTTTTATAAAAATCATCATATGTGTCAAAGAATTATAAGCTTTGAATAAACTACTAAAATATAATAATAAGAACTTCTTATTTACCAAATTGCGCATCTTATTTTCTGTACACCATTTATCATATTTGGTAAAGGCCATCGCGTATTTGGACTTGGATTTTTCTGGTAATAGACCGGATATAGTTTTTAAAGCATATTCTTCAATATCAGATGCCAATTTTTCAGAATCACTTATTTTAAAGTAAGAAATTGCAAATAGTCAAAGCAAGTTATTTTTTACTTGTTATACGTGACAGTATTGTGGTTACCAAAAAAAAAAACAAAGCTTTTCCATCCAATTTTTAAAACCGTTATTTCGATTATTAGCTTCAATGTTCTGGTTTTCCCAAGAAAAAATCATGATACATTTTTAATTATAATCAACTTTTATTTCCAATTCTTAAGGGCATAGATAAAAATTTGCACAATGTACATGTGATAACGCTTTGTTAACTTACTTATGCCATTACCTAATTCGTACTCCACACTCGTTGTGCACATCTCGCATACGAGTTGTCAGAAGGTTTAAAAAGATAGACAAAAGAAAAATTTTTAACAGAAAAGTCTACCTTAAATGGGAAGGAATTCCTGTTGCTATATGACGATTAAATCAGCAACGAATGGTCGGATTCTAATTCATCATTAGCAGATTTTTGCCGAACAGCTCATCAATCATTCTGGAATGGAGAGAGGCTGATGGATACCTTAAGATTAAGATCCCCCAAAGGCTGGCAATTTACTATAGTAAACATTCGGGATTTTGTCGGCTCCGAATAATCATCTACTAATCTCTAAGAGCGAGTATTAAATGGTGCACTAACTTGTAGTTTACTAAAAGTATCATTGAATTAAAGGCAAAGTTTTGCTAAGTGCTAAATATTTGTTTTTAGGTGCGATAGGAGGAATCTGCGAAAAATTATTTTTTGGCCACACGTTTGTTGTTGCACAAGAGGTTCAAGTAAACTAATCAGAACTTAGGAAGAATAGTAATGAAAATATTAAAAATTAAGGGTAGATGCACAAAGAAAAGATTACATTTAATTACGTGTCGTATAAGGATTAACGGAATACGATATTTATCTTTTGACAATTGAGCCCCCTATTTCTCATATGATATAAATGCATTTTTAAAATTTTTGGAAAATTAATAATTAATCATTTGTATTACAGTCTATAGCAAAATTTACAGAAATACTAAAATTTTAAATTTATTTTATATTAATCGCAAATAATGACATTTACAGTGCTGAGTATGTATGAGCAAAAAAAAATTAAAGTTTGAAATAAAATGTATATTTTCAAGTGAAAATTTCTTGAGACTCGATGAAACGGAAACGAGGAAACGGAAAAAGTGACATTAATTTCAAAACTTCTTTAGCACCGTTAGCCAGCTGAGAATGGAAGTGATTTGAGACTCGATGGAACGGATGAAACAGAAACGAGGAAACGAAAAAAGTGACACAAATAAAAATATATAAATCTGTAGGATGTAGCCTGCTAGAGAATGAGATAAACATGTTTGCCAAGAATAAAAGGTAAAAACTAGTTGTCGAACTGAATTTAAGCAACTTCTTGCGTGGTTAGTACTTAGATGGGTGACCGCTTAGTTAAATTTGTGAAGATTTCACTTCTACCGCGTGTGAACTGGTTTTAATTTTATATAGTTTTTAATATCGCTCTGCTGAAGTTTTCACTACCGTCGCACACAAGCGAATTTTGGGGAAAAGGTGGTCAATAATTGAAAATCTCAACTTCAAAATTATGGGCTTACCCATATATAATTTTATTAACTAGTTACCTGGGTATTATAATCCATCACCCATGTATTTATATTATTGACTCTCTGCCAAATATTTTAGTTCAAAATTAACGTTCCGTGAGAATTATGTCAATTCTAATAAAGCGTATTAAAAGATTAGTGATTTTGTATTCCATTTTCCACTAAATTATTGTGAAAATTTTGAACAACCGTCATGGTGCCTATTGTCGGTGGTAAATAGAATCTTAAAAATGTTCATTGAATTAAATATCTCCGGAACTTTTTTTAATGCTGACTTTCCTAAAATTTGATGTTCACATAATTGATGAAAATATCTACTTTTATTTTCCTTGGAGAAAAAGTATATTTCCCCGCGTTACCCCACGTTTAAATTAGCTTAGAATCTTTATTTGAAATGTCCATTGATGGATCTAACCTTTACTTCCTGCGATAATTTGCGATCTTGTCGATAAATAATTTTAAAAAATGATTTACATTTATTTTCTCGTAAAATAATCGTATCGGGTAAAAACACAAAATAAATGTTTTAATATCCTTAACGATATTAAACCGATTTTTATAAATAAAAAGTCGTTTTATAGGCAACAAATTAAGCTTTAAAAAAATTTATCCATCATTTTAAAATCAAAGATTGCGCACATAAATTATTCAAAATGGCGGATTGTTGTCATTTTGAATTATTTTTTCTAGTTGAAAGGGAGGTCGAGTAATACCTCATTTTATAAGATATCTTAATGCCTACAATCATTCCCCAAATTTAAAGAAAACAATTTCAAAATGTAGGGCTTTATTAAAATGGCCGGATGACGTTTATTTTATCCATCATAATTTAAGAAATATTATTAGGATTTACTATAAATTTGGCAGACACATTAGAGCTTATGAGAAGATTTTGGTAAAAATAGTTTAAAACAACGGCGCCAGTTTACACAACTCTTCAATTGTTTTGGAGATATAAACAATTGAAAATCGGCATTTTCCAACTCTGAAGAGTTGTAAAATCTAAGGGGTTTTGATTTGGGCGAAACGGTTCACACTTTTTTATCTGACTTTTTTATGTTTCGCCCAAATCAAAACCGTTTAGATTTTACATCACTTCAACGTTGGAAAATATCGATTTTCAATTGTTTATATCTCAAAAACCATTGAAGATAAGTGTATCTTATGATAATTGAAATTATTAAGACTTTTGCGGAGAATTTAAAAACAAAATAATATAAAGGGTATTCTATCTAAAATAACAAATTTGCAGGTTTCGGATAGATCTGGCAACACTGCGATTTTGAAAATATTTTTAAAAGATGCATTGGGGAGGTCCGATAGCCACATAACAAATTTCAAATAGCTTAAATACGTGGTTCTGCAGATACTTCTAGGGTTCCATCTACCGTGAATCACCCTGTATATAAATAATGTATAAATATTTAAATAGTTTTGTATTATATTAAAAATTATGCTCTAAATTTAAAATTTCAATGATTTTTTTATTATTCTTTTAGTTGTCTGTTTACTTCGAATAAATTTTTGACAATAGGCAATAGAGGGGGGGGGGAGAGAGTAGAAAATGTTTAAAAACTAAATTTTTGTTAAATATTTCCATATCCCTTCACTTTAAATTATTTTAATTTCAAATAAACAATTTAATATTATTGGCCAACATTTTGATCAAATTCGCCTGTGTGCGTCGTGCGATTTTAAGTACACGCCTTTTTTAATTTTATTTAATCTTTGGTTTTTTAATTAAATCATAATCCATTCAATCATCATAAAAGAAACAATTTTTTTATCGTCAAAATATCAAATACAAACAGAAAACATCAATTAAAAGTCGAACTTTAAAGCTAATATTTAAAAAAAGAGAAAAATGTATGAATTTAGACTTTCATATCTCGATTCAGAGAAAACAGTACTCTGGATTCAAGTCTGAAAAGTATATAATTTATTGATGACATTCACAAGCTTAAGAAGAACAAAAGAACAAAATAAGGCATAATGAAGGTAGAAGAAATAGATAAGAAAAGTGCAGTGAAATATAAAAGAAATTAAGAAGGAAGCGTATAAGAAGAAAACGAGTAACATCAGAGAAAGGGGTAATTGTAAGTTGCAAAAAAGGAAAGCAACAAGTCTCAAGGATAACTTGAAGAAGCTACAAATACATCTTCATCAAAATAATCATACAATTTAAATTGCGCAGTCTCAGTATAGTATAGGCATATAAAAGTGCATGTACGTCGCGATTAAACAACATTGCAGCGTTGTCCCTGTTAGAATTCCTTGCCACACACATGGTCGGCGTAAGTAAGTGAGAAATAAAACGTTGATTCTATGACAGAAGTTATGCCTAAGCTGCACAAAATCTCTGAGTAGGCGTAGTCAGTTTCCGTTGCTTAGTTTCTGTTTGATCGCTGGTGGTTGACAGCACAGAACAAAGACAATTGCTCATTGTTGACAGTTGGCATTGTTATTATTTTAGTGTTTATAATAGTTCTGTTCCAACCGACAAGAAAACCATACGAGGGACCGTCATTTCTAGTTGTCAATTTCATTTTTGGAGGTGATAAGTACCTGTCATGTTGATAAACGAATTGTGCAACTGGAAATTACCGTCCCATGTACGGTTTCTTGCTCAGTTGGAACAGAGCTAAAGTATTTACTTTCCACACTTACACCAAACAAGATTCAACACAATAATTATCTTATTAATTTAAAAAAGGAAAGGATATTAATAATATGTGCAATACCCGGCTCCTGGTGTGGAGTTCGTGAGCGCCACCAGTTCTGCCAGCTAAATTGGAAACGCTCCGCTTGTGCTATGCGAAGTTGTTAGGTACATTTTATGAAACAGGAAAACATATTCTTAATTTACGGTTCGGTTTTTCCTTTAAAATTTTAGACAGCTACAATCTTACAATGAAACTTGAAAACAAAGAAATGACCACAAAAACTATTAAGTAACTAATAATGATTGTACAATATGATGATTGCACTGAAACAAACTTTCTTGGCAAACTCGGCACTGTATGCCTTACACTTAAAAACTCTAAGCTCTACTATCCGAAGTGATCACTTTGGTTTACTTAAGATTAATACAGATATGTAAACCGAAAGGTATGAATTAGTTTCTGCGCCAATATTAAAAGAAATAATTATAATATTATCAATCAACAATTAAAGCGACAATAATTATATTAATAGGCAAAGAGAAAAGAAAAAATTATAAAATTAATAAGAGCTATCTTAAAGCTCGGCCAACAATGCTAAGTTTATAATAAAATAATAGGAACGGTACCCCAATCCGAAAGACGTTGAACGCTGAAGAGGTTTTCCTCCGGCTGTACGCTCAGCAGTGCCTCTGCTCTAAGGTGAAGGTTGAAGTTCTCGGCTCAAAAGTGACAGTGAGCCCGAAGATAGAACCCGGTAGTGAAACCTGTCGAGAAACCTTTTAATGGCATCTGGCACCTGTAGTAAAGCCCAGTAGTAACCCAATAATAAATAATTAGACTGTGCTCCATACTTCAATGAAGAAATTATTTGCTCCTGGTATATATATATATATATATATATATACATTTTGGAAAATTTCTTGGGTATAGGTTGAAATTTGAATTGTTAATTGGTCAACGCTTCGCTCGTCATTGGAAGCTTTTTCAAGACGTATTATATTTTCTAATCAACCTAAAATATGTTATCAATGAATATTACAAGAACAGTACAATTTCAATCTTTTCACAAGTATACAATTAATATGCTTTACGTCAAAAGTTTTAAAAATATATGAAATATATGACGGTTGGACATATAAATTTTAAAACAGACGTTTCACATTTTAAAAACACAGATATATTTTGTACGTATCTTGGATATAATGTTACATCTTTGGATGCTATCTAGTGTATAATTTGCTATATAAAGATAAGGGAACTATGTTATTTTAATTTTTTGATTTTTTTTGGTACGTAAGAAGTATTCTTCGTTTTACCAGGGTCTAAATCAAAATTTAATTTATTACAGGTGACGTTGAGAAAGTTTTGTACATTACTTTATTAAGTTATGGTAAATCTGACTTAACCTACTTATATCTTGTCTACCTTGTCTCTTGTCTCTACCTTGTCTCTTGTCTTGACCCTAAGCAACAATTACTTTCAATATAAAAACAATTTTTACCAACAGCTCGATGGTTGCGCAATGAGTTCTCCCATATCCTCCACTGTTGCCCAACTAGTGATGGAGTATGTGGAAGAAAATACATTAAAAAACTTAGATGAAAACATTGTTTTTTTCAAACGTTTTGTCGATGATTTCTTAGCAGCTGTACCAGAAAATAAAATTCAAGATATTTTAAATTCTTTCAATAGTTACCACCCAAAATTAAAATTTACTTTAGGAACCGAAAAAATAATGAAATAAATTTCCTTGATCTGACATTGATTCGCAATAATAATAACGAAATAAAAACAAAATGGTATACAAAATCCACCTGGTCAGGAAGGTATTTAAATTTTAATTCCCACCACCCTAAAAACCAAAGAAACAGCGTTATGATTGGGTTAACCGACAGAGCTATCGCCCTGACCTCCCATGAATTCCGGCAGTGGGCCTTAAACAGGGTAAGAGATACATTAAAAAACAACAACTATCCATTAGAACAAATAAATAGAATAATAAAACAACGCACCTTTAAATTTTATAATAATTCTCGGAATTCCCCAAAATTATCCATAGGAAATAAACATATTGCTATGCCCTACACTCAAGAACTATCAGAGAAACTTAAATATATTTTATCAAAACATAACATCACAATGTGTCATAAAGCACAAAATTTATTAAAATCTCTATATACACCATTAAAAAGTAAAATTCAAACCAAGAAAAAATCAAATGTAATTTACTCCATACCTTGTTTAAATTGCCCAAAAAAATATATTGGTATGACAACCCAATACCTTGAAAATCGTCTAAACGGGCATAAATACACAAAAATGCCTCAACTGCCCTACCCAAACATGAAAGAACACTAAACATGAATCCAATTTTAAAGACACCAAAATATTAAATCAAGATAGTAATTACTATAAATTATCAATCAAAGAAATGATCCATATAAAGAAAGATACAGACAGTGTAAACGACAGACAAGATATAAGTAGGTTAAGTCAGATTTACCATAACTTAATTAAGTAATGTACAAAACTTTCTCAACGTCACATGTAATAAATTAAATTTTGATTTAGACCCTGGTAAAACGAAGAACACTTCTTACGTACCAAAAAAAGCAAAAAATTAAAATAACATAGTTCCCTTATTTTTATATAGCAAATTATACACTACATAGCATCCAAAGATGTAACATTATATCCTAGGTACGTACAAAATATATCTGTGTTTTTAAAATGTGAAACGTCTGTTTTAAAATTTGTATGTCCAACCGTCATTTGAAAAATCGTTTAAATACTAACCCTTTTAATCTTTTTAATATATTTTTAAAACTTTTGACGTAAAGCATATTAATTGTATATTTGTGCCAATATTGAAACTGTACTGTTCTTGTAATATTCATTGATAACATGTTTTAGGTTGATTAGAAAATATAATACGTCTTGAAAAAGCTCCCAATGACGAGTGAAACGTTGACCAATTAAGGCTGCGGGTACACTGAGCAGTTGGTAACGAGTCGTGTAGTGTCGAGTCAAGTAAAACTTGAAGTGCTTGTCACACTGGCCGAGTACCGAGTATCAATTTTTCATTTTGGCATCTATCAGCTGTAGTTATTCTAACCTCACTATTTACAGTACGTATATAGAGTTAAGTTAAATCATTTGAATTTTAAAATTTGCCATTACTTATATTAATATCATGCCTGATTCTGACGAGCCGGAAATATTATATCTTATATAGCAAACCATAAAAAAAATGGAAAAAAAGAAGAATGTGGGTAAAAGATATATTCCTTGACCGAGAGTCATTAGGAGAATATTTTCATTTAAAGCCACAGCTGGATGTAGATGAACTAATGTTTTACGGTTATTATAGAATGAACAAAACGACATATAACTTGTTGGTTTCAAAGACAAAAGCCCTTTTGAATTTGGGTCACACACATTTTAGGCAAACAATTTCGTTTGAAGACAGACTGGCTCTTACAATAAGGTACGTAAATATTTCTGAAAAAATGTTGTACGTTTTATTTAAAATTCCATATATTTCAGGTTTCTAGCTAATGGAGAAAACTACCATTCTGCTTCATTTAGATTTCGCATAAGTCATAATTGTATAGGAAAGATTGTATCTGAAATGTTACCAATAATCTATGATGCTCTGAATGATGATTATTTAAAATTCCCAAACAAGAATGACTTTGTGAAGATATCCGAGAAGTTTATGAAGGAAAAACATTTTCCAAACTGCTTAGGATCAATTGATGGGAAGCATGTTCGAATTCAAAAACCTAATCATGGTGGATCCTTATTCTACAACTATAAGCAGTTCCATTCAATAATATTGTTAGCAATTGTATGATGCCAAAAATCTGTTTACAATGATTGATGTAGGTAGTTTTGGAAAAATAGCGATGGAGGAGTATTTAATATATCAAAGTTTGGACAGATGTTCAATACTGGTTTATTAGAATTGCCTGATGACAAACCAATAAACAATTCCGATGACCCTTTACCATATGTATTCATTGGGGATGAAGCATTTCGTTTAGCAAAAAATTTATTAAAACCATATCCTAGAAGAGCTTTAAATATAGAAAAAATAAGATTTAACTACAGACTTTCCCGTGCAAGACAAGTGATAGAGTGTTCGTTTGGAATTCTAGCTGCAAAATTCAGGATTTTTGAATCCCCAATTGCAATATCTCCTGATAAAGTTGATAATGTAATTAAAGTTGCCTGTGTATTACATAATATTATTAGGATTGAGGAAAAGACATTTGAAGAGCCAGAAAATGTAAATATAGGTGCTTTTGGGCATTTAATTGATTTACCTGATGTAGGAGGAAGAAATTTAAATCAGTCCACGAGAGAAGCACGATTAATACGAGATAAATTTATAGATTATTTTTCAGAAATACGAAGTACATCTTGGCAAGATGAAATAATATTAAACAGAAATGAAATATAGAGTATGTTATAACTTTATTGAAATATGAAAATACATACAAAAAACTGTAGTCTTATTATTTGAAATTATAGTTTTCCATCTTCACTTAAATGCTCTTCAAGGGACAAAAGCATTTCTCTTTTGTAATGACTTAAAGATCTGGATGAGAGTTTCGCCATATCCTCTTCCAAACTTTCCAAAAATAAGCGAATAGAGGACTTACACTTTTTTTGTTCCAAATAATTCATAAAGCTTGTTTCAACCGAATCTGTTTTTTTTTTGTCTTGCGAGTGTATGAAATTGTGGAATCAGACTTCTCTGCATTGCTTGCTTCATCTACCACCTCGATAGTCATGGCCTCTTCGGATTCCATTTCAAGAATTCCTGTTTGAGGAGACAACACATAATGTTCAATAACATTTTTTGACTCTTGAGGTTCACTAAAAAAATATATCTGAACAGATTCCATCTTACAATATCACATTTTTTACCTAATATTTGAATACGTTCAAATACTTGTCCAAAAATGATAGAGCGTTAAAATAAGGCCATTTTACTGGCGGCTTTGCAGATGAACCAGAAGCTCCATGAGTATCTTGCTTTTTTGCTCTATATGTGCCCCTCAATATTTGCCACTTAGCTTTGCATAGTTTAACTGCAATTTATTCACATTAAATGTAAATATAGTTCAATTTGTTAATAAAACTTACCATTTTTCGTTGGAAATTGTTCCGCAATAGATCGCCAACACTTTTCTGTTATATTTAAATTAAAATATGCAGACCTTGATTGAACATAGAGGTCTTGTTGCTCTCTTACCAAATTTATCAACAGATCTATTTCTTGAGGGCTCCAGTCTTTTTGCGTTTCCATTGCGGTGACAAATAATTACGGTTATTTTAAAGAGCAGTCTGTAAATACTATACTATTGCTTTTCTATTCCATTTGTAAATATTGAGTATTGAGGTTAAAGACAAAATTATTTTTACGCATGCGCGACTGCATCGAGTGTCGAGTTAAATTCAAGCAAGTTTGAAAATCAAACAAATCGAAGGCACGCGACAGCGATCGTTCGAACAGTGTAACAAGCTACGTAAGGTAACGTTTGCTTAATTTTTACTCGATTGAAATTGATTGACACAACTCGCTCAGTGTGCCCGCCGCCTAACAATTGAAATTTCACTTCATAAATCTATACCCAAGAAATTTTCCAAAATGTATAGATATAAGGTTTAAGAAACTACAAAAATTATATATATATATATATATATATTTGTTTTTATTTTATAAAACAAATCACCCCAAAAATTATTAATGGATTTTCAATAACCATCAGCAAATACAAGAAATACAAATGGTGCAAATAACTTGAATATAAAAAGAAATACGTATGAACCACCCCTAAATAATATAAAATCCCCATATTCTCAAAACTAAAGTTACAATAAGAAATGCTTAAATAAATAAATAAATAAATACATAAATTAAGGAAAAAGTTAAAATATAAGAGGAAGAAAAGGTAAAATATCCTGTGGAATGTAATGCAACTCGTGGTCGATGTAAACAAATAACACTAATTAAATCATTAAATTAGTCAAAAATCCTATAGCAATATGTACCTCTCTAAAGTTGGAGGGTTGCCTGGAGGACCAACTGCCTCGGTTTTACAAGGTGAGCTCGGAAAGCCTCTAGAAATAATGAAAACTATCTTTTAGCCTCATGGCGACCGCATGGCAGCAGGCGGTAAAAAACAAATTCCAGAAAAATCTTACTTTATGCAGTATGAATATTCCGATAAATCGGTTGTGTCAAACACAAATTAGGTACTCAACCCAAGATCCCCCAGAAGGGTAGTATAAAAGGAAATGCCAAAATTTGAGTCATCCACTACACTTCAGCAGACAATCCTCGGTTTTAATCAATTTGCATTTGCTACTTTCAAGTAATATAGTGGGAAAAAACATTAGTTTAGAAAAAACGGCAGTGCCAAGAGATCCTACCGAAATGACGAATTAGATGAGGAATACTTCTAAGATAATAGACGAGAACTTAAGCTGCGCAAAACGACTGCGGAAGCAAAAACTAATGAGTAAATTTTTCGATAAACAATAGGAAATATTCCTAAACGAAATAATAAACCTTTAAAAATCCGAATTGACAGCAACAAATTTGGAAAAATAGCCCATTACTAATACTTAAGGCTACCAATCGAATATTACAAAACCTAGACCATGCGTCCCGAAAAGATAGATATCAAGTAGAAATCCCAAATATTAAAGTCAACAACTGTCAGTAAGGAGGGGGAACGACAAAATAACATCAAAATCTACTTAAACATAATAAAGTAAAACAGACTCTGACGGTTGAGAGAAAAGTAAGGGAAAACCAGGGGTAAATATGTGAGGGATACGCCCTAAATCCCTAGAGCACTATGAGAAGAAACAACAACAAACAGAAATCAACAGGAAGAAAATAAGCAACAAGTACTAGTTTTTTACTATTGAAGAGAAAGCAAAATGTACTAACTAGCAATCATTCTCGAATTAACAGATAAACACGAAAGCAGCAGCAGCAGCAGTATCTTAAACCAAATCAATGATCCCAATAAGTTAAAGCCATATCAGCCCATTACATGAGAAATATTCCAACCGAAAGTAGTATATAAATTTAACCGATTTAACGAAGATAAAAGGTAGGTTATTAAGTCAGTTCTTAAATACAGAACTGCCAGTAAACATAATTATTATAATATGACTAAGCAAAGTTATACTAATATCATCATAATTATTCTTATTTTAGTGGTTTGATAAGCCTAAGCGCACCAATAGATTATCCACTTTAAAAAAAACTGTCACAAAGTACTGGAGGACAACATAAGGAAGAGGATGATCAGAATAGCCACTCACTGCAACAACAGTGTTCTAAAAGCTAATATGTATTATGTATTAATAATCGTATCTATAATAAAATTAATTAATGTTAATAAATGCTGCAACGGGAATTTCACTAAGCTTATTAACAACAAATCAAATAAATGAATTTATAATTTATTAACCGAAGAGGTATACTCAATAATTCTTACCACAAAAAAATAGAATCTTTTGAAGTGAAATGCAGCATATAAAATAAAATTTATAATCCTTTATAGTGGCAAAATCAAACTGTTACAAGGAAATAAATTAAGTCTTATTAGATGTCCTTATTTCTTAATTTAATTTTATTTTATTTTCAGTACAAACAACGAAATATTCTTTAATTTTATCCGAAAGGCCAGAGGTTTTACAAAGCTGTCTCTATTTTAACATCCCAAGTGCCCAGATGAGAGCTTAAATGTTGATCTTCCATCAATTGGTGAAAGTTCTACAAGGCAAACCTTGAAACATGTCTTAACAGCAAAAAAGATGCAAAACAGGAGGTAATAGACGAAAATTAGTAGAGATTAAATGAGAAAGAGCGTAAAAATGATTTAAAGAAGGAATACAGCAAGCTCCAAGAAAGATCCAGAAGAAAAAGAAATAAATCAATTCAAATCATCATGTTATTTGGACTCCACAGCGTCACTATATGAAGAATCCAGTGGCGAATTTTCAACGATGAATAAAAGTTCTATAGGGCAAAGGCCTAAAATATCTATTCGAATGATAAAAGAAGCAAAAGCGGATTGAAGTAAAATGTAAAGTAAGTCAAATATATAAAATTAGAAAGACGAAAAGTTCAAAGGCTTTACAAAATGAAATCAACAAGGCTCATGAGAGATTCAAAAACAAAAACAAAAAGAAGTTTTCATCAAAATCACATTTTTTCAACTTTGCAGTCTCGTTAGATAATATATCCAATGACGAACTCCTCTCAATGTGAGAATAACGAGCATGAAATAAAAAGCAACTGCAAAGAGCTCTACTTTGATTTTGTGATCAAACGATGTAGATAATTAATAAAATTAATTTAATTCAGTCTTACGGCATCGGCACTGCCAGATACTCCAAGTTATCCAAATAAAATTCAAGTAAAATTTAAAGGTAAATAATTTTTAAGAAGAAAATTGCATGAATATACTTTTAGCATTATTTTGACGACACATGCCTTGACTATACTATGCTTATGTGTAAAAACCAGCAGCTTGCATTTGGATTGAGATACACAGTTAAAATATGAACTAGGTACTTTTGAACTGTCGCTTTGAGTTTGAAGAATATTCTAAGATACTTTATTGTAGTCATGTTCTTCAGCTTCAATTTAGTTTTTGGTATATTACTCTATCTGAACTCGTTCGAAAATTATAGCGATTTCTCCAACCATTTGTCATTACGGTCATTTACTATTATTTTTGATGTGTAAACATCTTACGCGGCGGTATGAGGGTAAATCTCGGCAAATGGGACGGCAATGTACAAGAGGATGTGAGATCACAACCATGCATATTGCGCAGCTATTTAAGCGCTTCCTTGTATTCTTTCTAACACCAGAATATACGCAACCAATTCAAGGTAAGTTGTTGCCTATATGCAGGCGTCACGAAGACGAAATATACTCTTTACGAGGGCTGCTCAAATATTTGTGCATGTCGATATAAGATATGTTTAGACATCAGTGTCTTGAGTACTAGGAGACTCGTTCATTTTGTTTTACAGCCTATTCCTATCGGAAGAATTTGTAGAAACGTGAGGAATAACAGTTTTTTTCGCGAAACTGCCAACAAATAATGTCATAGCAGAGGTCAATGCAAAAGTACCTAAACTAAATGCCAATCAATTAAGTCACATAACTGGCTTAGTGTTATCCACGCTATAATAGGGGAAACTTGGAGGAGGATCCAAACCACAAATAGCGTGACTTACATACATGGCGGAGGACATAAAAGGGAAATAACAGCAAGAATAGATCGACGAGAATCTGGTATCGTTTGGGGTGGAATATATAGAGAAGGAAGAGTAGAGCTGCTTGTGTTTATGAATGACACAGTTAATGTTAAACAATATCTAAATACGATTTTGCGATCCATTATTTTATCATTTGCAAGGCAGCGGAGACCTGACTTATTTTGTATGGATTATAGCGCTAGTCTTCATCGTGCGAATGTGGTAAATCACTTTTTTCAAGTAGGATAAATCGCAAGAATTATTTGGCCATCGCGATCGCCTGATCTCAATCTCATTGAAATTCTATAGAATGCTCTAGGACGGCCACTTTAAAAAGGAATTGTGAGACCAAGCTATAGCTTTTATTTGATCACAAATTATATCAGTAAATGACCATATGACAACTGGGTGGAGAAATCGCTATAATGTTCGAACCACGAGTTATTACTTCATATTGCAACCCTGTGTCTTAATCCGAAAGCAAGCTAAAGCTTTTTGCCCATAAACATAGTGTAGCTATGGCATATGTCGTCAAAATAAAGCTAAAATCATATTCATTCAATTTCTTTTCAAAAGCGTATTCACCTTTAAATTTTATCCGAATTTTCTTTAGATAACTTTGAGTGTCCGGCAGTTTATTTAATTACTTATTTATTAATTTATTAATAACGGCTGGTAATATATTCTTTCATCTTTTATCCCATGGAAAGTCAATATATTGATCTCCCTAAATCCCCGCGGCAATCAAAAAATTCATTGTACAAAAACCAAAAGTAAAACACAAACAAATGCCGCTGATAATCCGCAAAACTGTCCGATAGGATAGTTCATTACACAAATGAAAAACGCAAAGCGGTATCGATTAACAGTCAGCCACTTAATGTGCATGCAGATATTTTATCCAGTGGTCCCCAAAGTTTGCATCACGGAATATCCAAATCTTTTGCTAAAATGACAATGGGACTTACGTGGATTTAAAGTTGAACAAGTGATGTCCTGATGTAATGATAGGAAGCAACATTTAACGAATACTATCTATTATTGATTGAGGGCTCAGCTAAATTTTGGTTTCCAGTAGTAATACTAGAACCTTAATAGACTTTCTACTGAAGTTTCTCTCTATTTGGTGTTCGCATGTAATAGCGGACTGCTCTTCACAGCTTTCCATTATTGAAGATAAAATCATTTAGGTGAAAAATTAAGCAGAAGAAATGTTGGATTGGGGCTAGCTAAACGCCATGGACACTAACCAAAAAGAATGCCTAGATAATTTGCTATATATATGGTTCTCATAGTTAATATTAATAATAAGAAAACTCTTCTTCCTTGTACCTGTTTTACTGTAGTGCAATAGCTTCAAATATTTTTTAACCTAACAGCAACAACATAAGCGCGGCAGTTAGGTATGTCTTGACATAAAACGTTATAGAAAAAGCCTGATGCGATAAGGCGCCGTGAAACTGAAACGTTTGGGGACCACCGATTTAGCCCTTTTATAAATTTGCACAGGATTGCGATCTTTCTGTATTCATTTTGAAACCGATGGCATGTTTTGATTTTCTGCTAATACGCGTTCTGTGCTCAGCACGATTTATGCTAACATGAAAAACACCATCATTACGTAAAAGTCGTTCTAAATTTTTGTGATTATGTGATTGATACCCATTTTAGAAAAAACAAAATTTTAGCTTTAACTCATCTTCTTACTTATCTTGAAGATATTTGAGAGCTATCAGTTCGTCATAATACCATACGACCAGATCATGTAAAAATAAACTGTTTTTATCAGGTCTAAAACATAATTGAAATTACTTCCGCCAATATTATAAAAAAATTAATTCCCTCAAAAATGGAAGGAAATATAAAGAATCTTTTTATAAAAAAAGCCTATCACATTTCGGAAGCCTGCCCAATGTGATTTTTTTATTATAATTTCTTTCTTTTTCATTTTTCTAATTAATGCTTTATTATTTTAATAATTTTATACATTCATTGATTTGTTCCTTGCAAAAATAATTTAGTAGACAGATCACCAACATGAAGATGCATTTGTTTTCGAAATAGTGATCCATTAGGTGTGTTTAAATAATTGCGATATTTGAATAAAAATAGCAATCATTTTCGATATATCCCCAACATGGTCGTATGGAAAGTAATCTAAAAGTCACCCGTATAAAAAACAAATTCAAACAAAAATAAACTAATTTAATTTAAGCCCTGCTTTTACCGAGTTCACTACGAAAATCCCTAAAACCATAACACAAACAGAGAAGCGGGAAACGAAAAGTAAACGTTTTTCCCCAGTCCGAACTTTTATTTTTTAAATTAAATCCTATCAGTTTGAAGAGCGGGGTTTAACTTATGACATAAAGCGAAAGGGATTTTCAACTCCGCAAAACTGGTCATTTGAAGAGGAGTTAGCGTGCTGATGAGTGTTTTTGATTAATGCAATTTTTAACTCTATTGCTTGACCTCGCTATCAGCTTTTGTAATTGGTTTTCAATCTTTTTCTCGCTTTAATTCAGGAGGAGTTAGTTATGCAGATACTTAACTACTAAGCATCTAGAAAAAAGTTGCACAAAGACGTAACATTTATTTCAACTCAATGATAGCCAGCATGCATCAACATGATGTTGCGACCATTGTAAGTGGTCAAATTCATTTCATAATATGGAAAGAAACGATTAATAGAGATGTAAACTTATCGAATTTTATGCGATGGGAATAATCTTAGATTATATATAGTCTAAGGAAATAATGGCATATTTGAAGCATACAATACACTCTTATTTAATTGCGCCATAACTTATCTTCACGTGAGAAGGCTATTCCAATGACACCAAGAACTAAGACCCAGGCGGTTCTAATTCAAAATTTAAAATTGAGACGCAACCTTCTGATACTCTTATCTTCAAAATGAGTCGTAAACGTTTTTATAAAGGCTAAATTAGATTATGCAAACCCTATAAGTCGTCTATATTGGGTGCGCAAAATGTTTATAATTCTCCTCTTTTTGTATCTCTTGAAATTTATGATTCTATTTTTTGTCGTAGATAATATTTATTACTTATTTATTATTAGAATTTAATAAAAAAACATATTTTATTTGTTGCTTCATATGTGAAAACTAGTTTTACCTTAGAAGAAAAAAGCTGGAAACTGATTTATATTTAAAATTTAAACTTTAACATTTGTATGTTTCTCTGTATAATCTCTTTCTCTATATAGTATTTTCTTGTCATTGAAATTAAGTCAGGTTATTCTGATTTTCTATTTTTCAAATTAAAGATAAAAGTGTTACTGTAAGATATAATACTTTCTTGTTTTATTGAAATAAGTTAATCAACTGATGTGTATTTGTACTATTCCCGTTGTCATGGTTGGGGATTAGGAGAATTATACTGTTTTTTTTTTGTTTTTTTTTTTAGTAGGTGTCTATATTGTTACTTTTTCTCTTTTTTCTCTTGACACCTTCTTTAATGTCATTTTCTTTTCTTGTACCATGTGCCGACCTAGAGAACTATGCGAGTAAGAGATTCAACATAGTATCTTTTCTTAATAGAATAGTTTTTAATTTGAGCGATTCTTAGGGTAAGTGTGAGAACGTTTTTTTTGTGTGCGTATTGCCGCTTATCTTGGGTGAAAACTATCTTTATTAAATATTTACTTCTTCAGTAGGTTCCTTTTTTTCCTTTTTTACTTCCTATTTTTGTTTCCATGTTTTCCTGTGGACACATTAATGCCAGATCGCTTTTAAACTGTTTCAATGATTTTCAGGATCATTTACTTGAACAAAAGTATGATCTTTTGGGTGTTTTTGAGACATGGCTGTGTGCTGACATTAATGATATAAATTTGCATATTAATGATTACGTAATTGTTCGCCAAGATAGAGTGGGAAGGGGTGGAGGTGTTGCGGTATATTTGAGAAATCACCTTGTATTTGACACTGTCCTTCAAGAATGCAGGGAATATACAGGGTGCTACAAATTCGTTTCTTTGTATGGGTATCTCGAAAACCGTAAGAGATACGAGGTCGGTTAAATTGGGGCAAAGTTGCGCAATTTAAGGGTGATTGACATGCTGTCGAGAAATTTAGAAAATTTTGTCTACTTCCGGAGATATCCGTAAAAAACCGAAAATCATCTATTTTATTTTTATTTTTTCCTACTTTTGTTTGAAGATGTAAAGTAAAATAAATGTCACATTCTTATTGCCACTTTTTCTCCTCTACAAGCTGGCGTTATCAAATTTTATATACGACGTTTCGCTTTCGGGCCCCCTTCATCAACTTTATTTTTTTAAATACGGACCTGGAATTTTTATCTACTTTTAAAAAGCCTTTGGTCTCCTAAAACCATATACGTAAAAAAAATATATAGATAACATTACATTTAAACAATAAGCGGATTGTGAAGCCAAAGAGTGAGATAGATATACAATTTTGTTTGACACCATATCATAAGTCTATCTTTATGTAGGACAGGCCGCCGCTGCGCTTGCGTGCCGTTTTCATTTTCTATTGGTTCTGCTGCTGCCGGCCGGACAAACGACAAAACAAAACGAGGAGAAATCATGAAATCAATATGGCGATTTTCTGATTTTTAGCTAGCAAGTTTGTAGTGTGTATTGTGAACGATTTTTAAGTGATTATTGTTGTGTTTACAAGTTTGGACTATTTAAATATTTGTATTGTATTGTTTTCGAACCAATAATCCTCGATAAGTTATCAGAGATTTTAATTTCTAAGTAGGTAGTTTCAAAAATTATTTTGCATTTTTAGTATACCTAATCATATTTGTTTTGTATGTAAAATTGTGGTTGATTTATATTTTAATTAAGCCTTTGTAGTTGTAATGAAAACTTTGAATAAAATATTTAAGAGTATGCTTCTTCTTTTCCTGTTGAGCTATTTTTCGCAACCTTATTGACATTTAAAAAAGATTGTTCAACAAAATGATTTGTCAAGTTTTTCCAGACCCTGGAAAGTGCTTAGAAATACATACATTCTACATCAGATAAACTACAGGTAGTTTTTCCTAAGGTGCCAAGCTTTTAAAATAATTACTTCTGAAAACTATATTCTTACGTCATTCGAATAATTAGTCCAATAAAGAGTGTACCTACTCAAGTATTTTTGCATACCTATGATAATGAAGTAGGTAGTACCTAATCAAAATTTCAATAACTTATTTTATTTAAAACCGTTAAAGTACGATGAATAACAAATAAATATCTACATACAAATATCTACATATCGTAAAACAGATTGTTAACAAGTGTACTGTATCATATCGCATTCTAATTACTAAAAAATATTAGCGTTCATATTTTAATGATTCCCGCTTGTATTTCAAATATTTGCATTTTAATTCATTGGGATCACCAATAGAATACATCATGTTGACACATGCGCAAATAAGGCATGTCCTCCTTAAAGACAAACTTATGCGAGAAAACACAGCCGTCGTCTATATCTATCCTTTAACATTGGCTTCACCGCTGCGCTGATGTGAGCAATATATTTGTTATTACATATATGCCTAAAACCAACGATGTATCGCACTTATCAATAAATCAACAAATCTAGATTTTTTCCATAAGAGATAATGTGTTGGACAGAGATCTTTTCTGACCCGATTTCACTTATGACAATATTTGTTACCACTTCGGACAAGTGTGATACATCGCTGGTTTTGGGAGACCAAGGGCTTTTTAAAAATTAGATAAAAATCCAGGTCCGTATTTAAAAAAATTAAGTTGATGAAGGGGGCCCGAAAGCGAAACGTCTGATTTAAAATTTGATACCGCCAGCTTGTAGAGGAGAAAAAGAGGCCATAAAAATATGACATTTATTTTACTTTATTTCTTCAAACAAAGGCAGGACAAAATAAAAATAAAATAGGTGATTTTTCGGTTTTTTACGGATATCTCCGGAAGTAGACGGAATTTTCTAAATTTCTCGACGGCATGTCAATCATCCTTAAATTGCGCAACTTTGCCCCAATTTAACCGACCTCGTATCTCTTACGGTTTTCGAGATACCCATACAAAGAAACGAATTTGTAGCACCCTGTATAGAGCATATTTGGATCACCCTTAGGGTGAATGAGAAAATAGTATATTATTTTATATGGAGGAAAAGTGATACTTTTCATGGCGCGGTCGTGTTTAACTGAGTGAGGATGGTAATAGAGAGCAAGCCATGAAAAGTAACTTTTCCTCCAAATAAAATATGCTGTTTTTTCTTCAAATGACGACAAATTAATGCAAAAATATCTCTTTTTAATAGTAATAATAATAATTATTATTAAAGATAAGTGGGTTCGCAAGGGGGCTTAGACCGGTGTCGGTGAATAGGCACAGGTTGTCGCTATAGTAATGTAACATAAAGCTGTCAGTGGACACTGTCAACAATAATTATTTTTTTAAAATTGCGTCTCCGATTGCGTTTTAATTCCGTATTGATAAGCAGTTATTGCAGTGGCGGCTCGCGGCTTTGAAAAGTGGGGAAGAGCTGCCGACATCGATATTCGATAGAGGGAAGAGCGAACATTTTTTGGGGTCCACGCCCAAACTGCCAAAATTTGTTAATAATTATTACCGGTATTTTTTAAGTAAATCATCAAAAAATAAATATATATTGTACTAGCAACAAATCATTTTGTTGCTAATACAAATGTCTAGGAATAACACACTAAAACTAGAATATATAGAAAATATCTCTTGTATAATACTATAATGGATCAACCGTTGCATGAAAATAAAAAATAATTTCAAGAATTCACGGCGGAATGTCCCCTAATAAACTCGCAATAAACGAAACAACGTGCTTTCGCTGATATGAGAATGGAAGTGCTACCGCCAGCTCTTCCAGTCCTTGCAAACCAAACAAATGTACGACCATTACGACGTCATCGTTGTCATGGCAACAAACTAGTTGCGCTTATACTTTTGATGACTCGACGGCTCTCGAGCGATACCTCTTCCGTAAAGTTCTCCACAAATGATAATGAAATTGTCACTGCTATCGGCGCGTACGCGAAAAGAAATAGACATTTTCATATGGGTTCACCTCTGTTCTATTCTTTAATAGTGGAGTTAACGGGCAATGTGCAGGTGGCGAGATTCTTGTTCTTGTTTTATGAAGCTTTGATTTTAACATTTGAAAATAATTGAATTATTAGTTATTAGAGGGGTACCATGAAACAGATTATTCCTAAACTAAGAACATTTTATGATTGAATCTTAAACTGTATTATTTTACTGATGAATGAATTAATTGCATTTCTTTACATTATCTTGAGGAAGTGGCACTTCCCCGACTTCCGCTGAATAGCCGCCACTGAGTTATTGGGTAAGTTCGATTAAATAATAATCAATTTGTTCCTAAATTAGTGATTTTTAGAAATGCAGTGCACAAATTGAATGATAAATACAAATTTTAGTTTAATAAATCTCGAGTTGTTGGTGCTTATTGTGTTGTTTGTTTGTATCTATGTTGCTATGACAACACTTTTACCTCCGCCGGCGGAAAAGTGAAAAGTAAAGCTCCGGGCGGCGCGGCGGAGGAAAAACGAAACTTCACGGCCGCCTACACAGTCGAGTAATGACGGATTTACTGACGTTTGAAGTTTGAAGAAAAAAATAATTGTTGGCAAGATCTACCGTCCGCCTAATAGTAAGGTAAGTCTTTTTTTATCGCGTTTTGAAAACGTTCTACTTTATTTCTTTGCTGAGTATGATTCAATTATAGTATTGGGTGATTTTAATATAAATTTTCTAGATCTAGATAATAATATCTCTAACTCACTAATGGATATCACTAATATTTTTAATCTAAAACAACTTATATTTAAGCCAACGAGAATTACTAATGTATCTATTACACTACTTGATTAAATTTTTTGTAATCTGAATTGTATTGAAAGCTCCGGTGCCATCTATCAGATCATAAATTGGTTTATTGTACAATTAACCTGGCTATATGTACGTCATCTTCGAATAGTTTTAGTTTTAGACAGTTACATAGTATTGACAGGACTAAATTTCATTCCGATCTGGAATCGCAACCGTGGCATGTTATGTATAACATGGTCAATATAGCCGACAAAATTTATTTCTTCATGAATGGCAGTCTGGAAACTCTGCATATCCATGCTCCCTTAAAATACATTAAGGGAAAGAAACATCCTTATCGACCATGGATCACAGCTAATATTAGGTTAATGCAGATGCTTCGAAATGGAGCATTAAATAAATATATACAAACTAAGCGTCAGGTGGATTGGGAATGCTACAGGCAGTACCGAAATTTAACAACAAGTGCAATAAGATCGGAAAAAAAGCCTATTTGAATTATAAGTTCAGCAACTCTAATCAAAAACAGAAATGGCAGGAATTGAGAAAGATGAATTTTTATAAAAAAAATAAATCAATTACCACAAACGATGCAAAACGTCAATGAACTTAATAAATATTACTAAAAATGTTGGTGCTCCCGATCCGGATTTTGTTCGGTTTTTTAATGACAATAAATTAGGGCACTTTGAGCAGTTTAATTTTTCTCTCGTAACTCAAGACATTGTCATGAAAATATTGAGTAATATAAATTCTAAGGCATTTGGAAATGATCAGTTAAACATAACATTGGTTCTGCTGTCATGTCCTTCCATACTTAACCCTCTAACACACATTTTAAATTGTTGTATCGAGCATTCCTATTTTCCACTTAAATGGAAGCAAGCAAACATTGTGCCTCTACCTAAGGTGAGCAACCCTACTGATTTTAGTCAATTACGTTTGTATATCTATTCTCCCAGTGCTCTCTAAAGTTCTTGAGAATGGAATATCAAATTCTTGAATTCCTCAATAGGAATAATTTAATTCCAGAGTATCAATCCGGTTTTCGCAGCAGATACAGCTGTGCCACTGCACTTTCTCAAGTAACTGATGACATATTTAGAACTTTGACTGATAATGAGGCATTTGTTTTAGTACTCTTAGATTTCACAAAGGCTTTTAATATGGTGAATCATCAGATCCTGGTATCTATCCTAAATTATATGCATTTTGGAGAGGGTGCATTGGGGTTGGTATCTTCATTCTTGTCGGATAGACTGCAGAGAGTAATCTTAAATGGTAATTCTTCAAACCCATTGAGTGTAGTTTCTGGAGTTCCCCAGGGCAGTATTCTGGGCCCGTTGCTATATACTTTGTACACATTTCAACTTGCAAAGAATATAAGGCACTGTGACTATCATTGCTATGCAGATGACACTCAGCATTATTTTTCATTTGGCTATTCTGATGTCTGCAGTGCATCTCGCTGCATTAACTTGGATCTGCATGGGATATATGTTGAAACTCAAAAATTGTTATTGTCTATTAATCCTAACAAGTCCGTTGCTATCTTTTTCTGTAGTGAACCCCATCGAAACAACATTCTGGCATCGCTGCGCATCAATATTAATAACATTTCTATCAATTTTAAGGGGACTGCAAAGAATTTGGGTCTCATCATTGATTATAAGCTACGATTCAGTGAACATGTCACCGAAAAACTACGCACCGGTTATTCGGTTTTAAAAATGATTTATTCGCATCGGCACTATTTAAATATCGAAATTAAAAAAATGCTTTGTGAAACACTGGTCCTGTCCCCTCTTAATTTTTGTGGCAGTATATATGGACCTTGTTTAAATGCATATCATAAATGAAGAATCCAAAAACTTCAAAATTCATGTTTGAGATTAATATTTGGAATTCGACGAATGGAGCGAATCTCTCATAAGCTCAATGAAATTCATTGGCTTAATATGTGTAGTAGACGAATTTTTCATGCCACCTGTTTCTTTTATAAAATATTAAAATATAAATCTCTGCCGTATCTTCTTCGGAAGGTTACTTATAGAACAGATATTCACAACCTTAATATTCGTAGGAAATTTTTTTTAACAATTCCAGCGCATTCCAAAGAGTATTTTAAGCGGTTTTTCTCCTACTGTATTGCCTAATTCATAAACAAATTTAACGTAACCGATTTTTCACTTTCTGTAGCAGCATTTAAAAACTGAACCTAAAACTTTTCAATGAACATTGATACTGTTTTCTTTAGCCCTTAATTTTACACATTTACATGTTTACATTTATGTCAGGGGCTCTTTAACGTTAAGTATTCTGCATTGGTTATCTCGTCAGCGCCGGCTTGTCTTCATCCACCATCAGTGTGTCTTCCTTTTCATTATTTATTTATATTTTTTTATTTTCTCCCTCTTCCTTCTCCTCTCTATATGATTGTGTGGGTATGTTACAAAGTGTAACTTACATTGATTTTTGTTGTCATCTGACTATGAATATATATTGAGCAGATATATAAGTTGATCTTTCTTTCGGTCGCAATTGTCGATTAGTTTATTTATATCCGTTCTATATTTGGTTGGCTTCAACAGCACCTCGCGGGATGCACTTGTGTAGCATTCTATGAGAGGCTGAATTATAGCCAATTAACTCATTGTATTGTGTAGTTTTATAAAGTAATATTGGAAACTTGTAATAATTTTAAGTTAATAAATATCATTATTATTATTATTATTATTATTATTATTATTATTATTATTATTATTATTATTATTATTA
>MU182703.1:122806-157250 GCA_016904865.1 Pissodes strobi
TATTATTATTATTATTATTATTATTATTATTATTATTATTATTATTACTATTATTATTATTATTATTATTATTATTATTATTATTATTATTAAAAAGTAGTAAAAAAGTTGAGTTAGTTTGGGTAGGTAGATTATGGGCTATTAGCACATTGCCATCTTTCCTTGTTATTGGACAGCCTTCATGTGAGAAAGAAACGACTAATAGGGATGTAAACTTATCGATCTTTATGCGATGTGAATAATGGCGTATTTGAAGCATACAACACACTCATATTTAATTGCTCCATAACTTATCTTCACGTGAGAAGGCTGTTCCAATGACACCAAGAACTAACACCCAGGAGGTTCTAATTCAAAATTTAAAATTGAGACGCAACCTTCTGATACTCTTATCTTCAAAATGAGTCGTAGACGATTTTATAAAGGCTAAATTAGATTATGCAAACGCTATAAGCCCGCTATATTGGGTCGTAGCCTACCGATAGCTCTAGCCCTGACACTCATCCCCGCTATGCCAGTGACGACACAATAGCAAATAATGGATAAAACCGAGTTGCGTTCTTTTACATATTCACTCCAATATCTTCGTACCTAGTTGAGCTATCAAAATATTTTTTTACTATTGTAAAGTGCACAGTTTGGCGCTTCTTTTCTATTCTAAATATGCTTAAAACATC
Source organism: Pissodes strobi (assembly GCA_016904865.1). NCBI lineage: Eukaryota > Metazoa > Arthropoda > Insecta > Coleoptera > Curculionidae > Pissodes > Pissodes strobi. The sequence continues at coordinate 123,484 of MU182703.1, forward strand.
GATAACTTTTGCAGTTCAGAAATTATGCAGGCATATATTCACCAATCGAAAAACTTTTTTATTTTTAGGAATTTCTTATAACATGCAGCGAAGAAACTGTAGATAAAAGACCAAAAATATTTCTGGTACCAAAATCGTTATTATTACATTTTTATTACGCATGCATCATAATCAACGATTATCGCACGCTGCAGCGTGCTTAAAATTATGTTTATGATGCGCCTACTTTTTTACAGGTTGCTATACAAACATTTGATCATGTCAAATGTGACAGATTAATATATTCGTGAATATATCCCGTAAGTTCAATATTTGAAACATTTTTGAGATTATGATGCATTCGTAATAAAAAATTGCATATGATATACGTGTATAAGAGGCCTTTAAAGCACTTGCGACTTACAAAACACTCCGCTGCGCGTCGTGTTTTGAAATATGTCGCGCGTGCTTTAAAGGCCCTCTTATACACTTATATCATAATGTGACGAGTTACCAGAATTTTTAAATTCTGCGCGCTATAAAATACCATAGCGCCTAAACTATAAAAGTGACAATAACGATTTTGGTACCAGAAATATTTTTGGTCTTTTATCTACAGTTTCTTCGCTGCATGTTATAGGAAATTCATAAAAACAAAAAAGTTTTTCGATTGGTGAATATTTGCCTGCATAATTTCTGAACTGCAAAAGTTATCGATATTTTAACCATATTTAAAATAAAAAATATGAACCATTTTATACTTCGACAAAAGCGCCAAACTGTGCACTTTACAATAGTAAAAAAAATATTTTGATAGCTCAACTAGGTACGAAGATATTGGAGTGAATATGTAAAAGAACGCAACTCGGTTTTATCCATTATTTGCTCAATTCACCTACACCTACAGTTGTGACGTCACTGGCGTAGCGGGAATCAGTGTCACGGCTAGATCTATCGGTAGGCTACGATTGGGTGCGCAAAATATTTATAAATCTCCTCTTTTTGTATCTCTTGAAATTTATGATTCTATTTTTTTGTCGTAGATAATATTTATTCTTATTTATTATTAGAATTTAATAAAAAACATATTTTATTTGTTGCTCGATATGTGAAAACTAGTTTTACCTTTGAAAAATAAAGCTGGAAACTTAAAAAGTAGTAAGAAAGTTGATTTAGTTTGGGTAGGTAGATTATGGGCTATTAGCACATTGACACCCTTCCAGATCTATTATTTTGTCCACCCTCAAAAAGCTCGTCTTCGGTTAGTTTTCGAATCCTCCATATATCTGGGAGCTCTTCTCTTTTCACCTCCTCTTATCTTTTCTTCTCCCAGCGCAAGGAACGTCAGTGTTGAAAACTCCTCGCAGAGGCAAAGTACGTTTACTGCTGTTTCCTCCTCTTCCTGACAGAACAATTTTTTTAGCTTTATTCATTCCGTTTCTGGGCATAAGCCTCCTTCATATGTAATCATTTATTCCTGTCTTGAGCTTCTCTCAGCCACGCCAGGCCCGCTGTCAGGCCTCCAACGTTCGTTCTGTAATCTAGCCACATGACCTACAAAACTCCATTTAAGCTCGCCTATTGTCTCCTCAACATCTTTGATCTTAGTTATGCGTCTTATTTGTTTATTTCGTTTCCGGTCTTGTAGGGACACTCTCAGCATTTATCTTTCAATTGCACGTTGTGTAGTTTTGAGCACATTTAGCGACTTTTTTGTGATTGTCCTTGTCTGAGCACCGTATGTCATTACTGGAAAAACGCATTGGTTATATAGGTGACTTCTACGATGCATTGGGATATTTTTGTTTTTTAGGGTGTTCTTCAATTTACCAAAGGTAGTCCACGTGAGTCTTCTTCTTCTATATATATATATTGTGTTTGGTTTTCTCTTCCTAATGATATTATATGTCCTAGGTAAATATAGCTAGTAACATTTTCTATTCGTTGGTTTTCAATTGTGATTTGGGGTTCTTCTTTGCACATTATCTTCGTCTTTGACAGATTCATTTTTAGTCCGATTTTAGCCGATTGTTCCTCTAATTCCATCAACATGTGTCTTAGGTCTTCTTTGTTTTCACCTATCAACACAATATCATCTGCGTATCTCAAATTATTTAGCCTTCTCCCATTAGTCAGAATGCCTTTATCAAGCCAATTTAGTTGTTTAAAAACGTCTTCTAGTGCCATGTGAACAATTTTTGAGATAATGTATCACCTTGTCTTAACCCTCTTTGTATTTTGATAGGATTTGTATTGCTGTTCAGTTGGAGGGTAGAGGTGGCATTTTCGTATATATACTTAATAACATTAGAATATCTGCTGTCTATTCTTGCATTTGGGAGTGCTTGTAATATTGCCCAATGTTCAACGCTATCGAAGGCTTTCTGAAAGTCAACAAATGCCATGAAGATATCCATATTATATTCTACTGCTTTTTCCATTAATGTCCTTATGGTCAAAAGATGATCACATGTACTGTTCTGTATCCTAAAACCGGTTTGTTCTTCAGGTTGGTAGTGATCTACTTGTGAGTTTATTTGTGATAATTTTCGTGAATAGCTTATATAGGTACGTGTGACAGTAGAGAGATCGGCCTGTAGTACTCCAAGTTCGTTTTCTCTCATTTCTTGTATTAGCAATATTAAAATAGCATTATTCCAGTTGTTGGGTATTTTCCTTACATTCATTAAACAGTTGGTGCAATATGGTTATCACTAGTCTCCTCCTTGTTTTATCATTTCTATCATGATTTTATCGCCCCCCCGGTGCTTGGTATTTTTCATGTACTTTAAAGCATGCATTATTTCTTCTTTGGAGATTTCCGAAAAATCCTCTAATCCTACATTCGTTATCTTTTTGGTTTCTTGTTTTATGTCGGGTTGTTTCACTGTCGTGTGTAAGTTCTTGTTAAAATGCTCGGTTATTTGTACTATTTTCTCTAAGTTTCTAATCTCGTTTCCGGCTTGATCTTTTAGGGCAATTACTTGCTTTTTGTGGTTGTTTTCTCTCAGACTTCTTAGGCCTTTGTTTTTCTTTAGTAACTTCTCAAATTCTTGTTCATAATGTTCTTTCAAGTTCTGCTTTACCATTTTCCTTGTTTCATTTGTTAAAATTCTGAGTTCTTCGAATTTTTTCTCTTTTAATATTTGTCTCTTTTTCCCAATGTTTCTTTTTGCTTGGTCTTTAAGCTTGCCCGTTTTCTTCTTTTCTGTTCTGCTACTTCTCTTGCCGTTTTTTTGCTAGTGCCTGGCTGGATCTAGATTCTTTTTTCTTTGGTTTTTTTTTTTATTTTCTTAATCTTCTTCGTAAGTTTTTGCTGGTATTTATCAGCAATATTTTTAGGTCTATGCTCTTTTGAAGGTCTTCATTCGGTATAATTTATTATTTATAGTTATCTTTATCCTTAGCATTCTATGATCACTGTTGATAATGCAACATGCATAGTGGTTATTTTGCCAAGCCAACTCATTGCCTGTATCATTACAAGCAAGCTGTTCCATCATTCCTGAAATTTCGTTTGAATCCACAACTTGATACCAGCTTTTTTATAGATTTTTCTACACTGCAGGAGGATTCTGGTCCATTCTGGTCTCTACTCGGGCTAATGAGTCAGCCTCTTCGTTGCCTTTGTACCCTGTATGTCACAAGCTAAGAGCAGTCTGTTTCAACTGCAAAACTTTTTTCAGTCTTCTATGCAGTGCAAGATCAGTTTTCAGTTAACTTGCATTGAGCTTACTACCATTATAACCGCGTAACCTGTAACCTGTAAACTCCTACTTTATCAACTCATCCGCACAATGATGTATTGCGACATCTTCCTCGTCTCACATTTGCCTGAACAATAGTCCAATTCATGTCTTTGGCTTGACTCGGTACATAACGGCACCTCAACCTTCATCGTTTTTGATCCGTCTGTATAAACAGCTATCTCTACATTAATATGAGGTGCTTTGTTCCATACGCCTCTGTCCGTTAAACTTATCCTGAAAGTTTTATCAAAGCTATATTTGGAAGTAAGGCATCTATTGACATTCCCATAATGAGGTCACTTCCAACCCCTCATATAGCTTGTATTCTTTCCCGTACAATCTGCTTATGGATGCTTGCCCTCTGGACATTCGGCATATTTGCCTTTGGATGGCACTGAGCCGATGCATCATTCCAGCCTCTTATGCCGTAGGCTTTCAAACCACCAATTCATATGCTATCATTAGCCTAATAACTCTAGATAAAGCCATGTGGTCATCCTGCAGCACAGATTGAAGACTACTATCTTTTTCGGCGTAGTTTTTTAGGTGTAGATTCCATGTTAGCTCATGGGCAAGGATGACTCCTAAGTATTTTGCCTCTTGTACTAATGGCATCTCTACCCCATGGGGTCTGGTGCCCTGAGTCTTTCCAGAGTTCTTTTTTGCTGAATTTTGTTATGCTGGCCTGTATATGATAGGTTTGTTCTAGCAGCGATTTCAAACGGTACAAAGCCATCCAGAGTTTACGCATAGCGATATAAGCGTTGCTTATATTGTTATGCGCAAACTCCCGATGGCTTTGTACCATTTGAAATCGCTGCTAGAACAAACCTATTGTTTAGAGCTAGTTGTGTAAGCTCGATGATCGTACCTGCAAACCTGTCTTTTGCGATAATCACAAGGTTGCGGTCGTCGACGTATTCTAAGCAATATAAACTTTTTCATGTTTGCCTTACTATCAATAAATCCATTAGAAATTCCAATAGTAAGGGCGATAGCAGTCTACCTACTTATTTGATCTAGCTGTCGGTGACATTTTGCCAATTGTTAATATAATAACCCAACTATTCGAATTGCTTTTATTTTTCATTATTTTTCATGGTAGTGGCACAGACATTAAAGCGAGATTCTATGGCGCTCGATGAGCGGTTCATGCGAAGATGTTGATTAGCACGATCCTTGAATAGTTGTACGTTGTAATTAGAGAGAAACAGATGTCCTGGGAGTGAGTTCCACAGTGATTCAGTGCGCCAGACAAAGGAGTTATTGTAAAGCTATGTTCTAGGTGTTTCCATTTGTATCACGAACTGGTACGGTCTTGCCGTCTATTTTGACTGTCTGACAGGCGTTACCAGGGGCGGGATAAGGCGGGCCAAATCCTGGGAACATCTGCTGTGAAAGTATCTGTAAAACAGGGATATCACGGCCACATGTCTGCGATGTTCCAGACTATCCAGATTCCGGGTCAACTCCGGATCACTGACGAGACAACTCCGGGTGGCCGATGAGAGAACTCTCTTCCCAATTGAATCCAGCTTTAGGGTGTGCTTTGGTGCGGGACCCCGGATGTGTGAGCAATATTTTCAGCACGGTTTTGTTTACGCTTTGTAGAGCAAGATCTACTGCTGCGGTGTATGCAGTTTTTTTGTTGCGAAATAACGCACCAAGCATCTGGAAGGTAGGTTTTGCGATGTTCATGCCAGGACATATTGCTGTTGACCAAGACACCCAGCAGTCCGATTGACGAGGATGAAGGAATAGTCGATACTGTCATAATGATGATAGGGCCCGCCGGCGACGTATTGGCCCTGTTGGGTCTTTGCTGCATTGAACTGGACCAAATTTCTGTAGCCCCAAGTTTACACTTTCTCCAGGTCTTGATTAATTGCTGTAATCTGCTCCTATATGCAGTGATAAGTCTCAGTCGCTGGTAAAGGTTTTTCTGATTTAAAGTGGAGGACAAGGATAATGTCATCTACAAAACTGTAAACAGAATTTTTCGTTGCGGTCAGCAGGTCATTAATATAGATGAGGAACAAAGTTGGTGAAAGTATTACACCCTGAGACATGCCCGCGTTAATGGTGAATGTGTCTGAGATGTGTCCATCAACTGCAACTTCAGAGACCGGTTCTTAAGGAAACTGGCAAGCCAGCTGCAGAGAGAGGCTGCAGTCCGAACGATGGCAGTTTGTTGAGCAGTCTGTCATGACAAACTCTGTCGAATGCCTTCGAAACATCCAAGGGAATCTCTCGAGACTCTCCGTAGTTTTTAATTGCTCTCCGTAGTTTTTAATTGCCTTACTCCATATTTGAGTGACATAGTCGGTCTCTCTTTGCGAAAGCCGGATTGATTCTCACTGATTATTCTGTTTCTCTCGAGGTATTTGAGTAGTTGCTGATTGACTACACGTTCCACGACTTTCGAGATTATTGGAAGCAAGGAAATTGGGCGATAGTTTGAGGGCGTGACTTTCTTGCCTTTTTTTGGAACAGGTTGTACTCGAGCGACATTCCAACAAGATGGGTAAATCCCTTTTCGTAAGACAGAGAAAAGAACCTCGAAAAAACGGGTGTTAATTCGTTGGCGCAGTTCTTTAACACGATGGCAAGTACTCCGTCCGTGGTATTTATCTTCTAACTCTAAAATAGTGGTTCTTCTTTTCTTGTTCGAGCATTGGTTGTTGATTCTATAAATAGATTATTGAAGGAACCCTCTATATCTACAAATGTTGTTATGGCTATTTCCTTGTTTTCTGAGGACTTTGTGCTAAATCAGTGGACTTGCCTACGCATATTGACGTTCGTTGAGCGGGCTTACCTAAAGTGCATCATCTCTTATTAAAACTCTTATGCATCTATCTATCAACCTTTCGAGCGTTTTAAGCAGGAACAATAATCTTAGGCGTCTTGTCATCTATCCTTCCTGGCTTAGGACTTTCACCTTCTACCATACTATCGGTGTATGTCGTAGTGCTAGGCATGTCTAGAATATATGACACAGGTGTAAAATTATTGCTTCCTGTCCTTTTTGGAGTAAGATCATCATCTACTTCAGGCGATTTGTACGGTTCGAATTTACTGATAGCCCACCTAATTCTATTTGGTCGCGATATTTCCGTAGCTAGCCTCCAATCCAAAGCAGTTGGCAATTTTGGCTGGCTTTTTGTGTTGCCTTCTAGTATCGGAATTGCTACAATTATCGGAATTATTTGAAATTATTGACTAGAAAATGTGCTTCAATGGGCATCATCATAATTTGGGTTAATTAACTATGTAAAAAATGACGACGATGATTTAAACGGAGAAAATTGACATCGTAAAGAAGAAAACATTAATTTAAAGAGAGATGGATTGAAATGCACCAAAAAATGATTCTTTACTGAAAAACTTTAAATTTCATCAAAATCTAAGAAAATTAATTCGGGATTTGACAAAATTTTAAATATTTTTGAAGAAGCAAGTTATAGCATCCCTCAAGATAATAAATCATATTCGGAAAGTATAAACCAATTAAATGACAGTTTTCCTGTGGTTATAATAAAACAAAAAAAAACTGAAACAAGCAAACAAACATAAGTAGAAGTTCAAAACAAAGTTAATCGTCTGACGATTAAAGCAACTGTGAAATCTGTACAATTATTAAAATTGCGGAATTATTATTAAATATTATCTCATGAAAAGCTACATTAAAGTATGAAGTCACAAAACTAGTGTCAATTGGTACATACAAAAATTATCCTAAAGAAGAATTATTTAGATATGGATGAAAGTATTAATATAAAAAATAGGAGGCAGTCAAAAATTATAAAAATATACATTATTAATTTTGAAGCTGCAGAGAAAACATTTATAAAATATGTTCTTCAAGTCCTCATGCATATTGGAAATGAAAAAAATAAATACCTATCTTATAAATTACTTATTAGACAACTAAAAGAACAATAAATTAAATAATACTAGTCATTCAACGAACAGCATATGTTGCCCTATATATCTGCGCAAAATTAAGAGAACCAAACAAAGGACAAATTATTTACAGTAACGAATAATTTATATTCTATTTACAAAACGAGATAATAAAAATATATTAGAGTCAATTATCTGCCTAAATTTTCGTAGCATGAAAAATAAATTGAACGAATTGAAAACGCCTACCAATGAAGAGGAGAATGGGTGAAGAAATAAGTGAAAAAAAAATGAGCGAGTCTGCTAGTACTCGAAACACTGATGTGTAAACATAATTGACACTAATGCCACCTTAGGCCACATGATGCTTGAATATAGGCAACCACTTATTTGAAATTGGTTGCCTATATTCTGGTGTTAGAAAGAACACGTTTTACAAGAAAGCTCTGAAGTAGACTGCGCATGGTTATGATGTCACATCCACTTTCACACTTATGTCCATTTACCCTCCTATCACCGCGTATGATGTTTACACATTAAAAAATTATATTGCAAAGCAAACGTTTCATAAAGAAAAAAAATAATAAAGCTATGCCAAATGAATAACGGAACGTTCAAATCTAATATTAACTGCCAAAACAAAAAGCAAGATACCAAAATAGATTATTTTTTGATCAACGAATCAAAATTGAATATCAAAAATTGTATATGGAAAAGCGAATAGCCACTTTGCCAATACATCAAATGTTAGCTGTCCAGATTCCATTCATAGAAAGAGAAGGTTACAGTTGAAATTAAAACGTAATATTCATTAAATAACCAATTAAGGCCTTGAAAATATAATTGGAAATTTAAATTCTAAAAAAGAGAGTGGTTACGTTACCATTATTAAAATAGTCAAATTTGAATTGGCTTCTATTATAAAATGTCGCTTTTGTCTTATCAGAACATGGAAATAGCTAGCATTTCCAATATTTAAATTTGATAAAACTAATGAACCAAGTAAATATCATCCAATATATATCCTACTCCTTTTTTAAAAAAAATTAGGGGTAAAATTCTGCACTCAAATTGACATTTTTTTAGAGTAAGGAGTAACATAATATTCTTTCCAATCAGCAACATGAGTTTCGCAAATCTAGAGATACAGAAATGGCAGCAACTGATATTACAAACATAGAGGTAAATAGTGATCAAAATAAGACATCTCTAGATTTGTGTAAGGCGTTTAATACTGCAGACGCGAGACGATTATATGCTGGTACACATTTTTTGGATATTAGCGTACGAAAAAAAAAATAATCTAAGTGTGTAAACTATTTATATAATATAAACCAGTCCGTTAAAATAAGTGATAATCTGAGCCCTTCTAATATAATTATTTGTGGAGTTCCAGAAAGATTATTTATCTAAACTAAAATTAAATGACAGCATAACATTATCTGCTGATGGTAACTATTGTTTACTATGGAAATTCTATAATGGAATCGATTTTTCATCAAAAATTATTTAAACATTATATTTGATTATCTGAAATTTCATAAATAATTATTATTATTATTATTATTATTATTACTAAAACCCATAAATAATAAACACCAGTTATACTAAATAATCGAAATATAAATCATTTTAGTTTTATATTCTTTTATTTGTTAAGTTGGAGCAAACATCCAGAATATATTCCAAAATATGAATCTGCTTAAACTGGCATTTTTTAACTCTCTCTTATTTCTTTATTTTTTTTTTTTTTTGAGAATATTTATTAAGCATTAGTGCATTATAAAATTCATTATTTAATTTCGATTTGGGGATCAGTAACCTCCAATTCCCAATGTATTAAATCCATTACAAAACCTTCAGAATAAAATTATTCCTTCTTGGTTATATTCATGTATTTAGGTTTGTGCATGTTCAGCTCAAGCTCGTGCTCTACTATATTATCCAGTAGATGCAAATAACACCGTATAGTCGGCATAATGTATATTGTTTACAAATTCAACATTCACCAGAATACTTTCCTCTATTTCTTTTAAGTGTGAGAGAGAACAGCCTGATGTCTACCTTATCGTTTTAACTCTATTACGTCCAAGCATTCTCCACCTATCATGATCCTAGCCAAAGATATTGTGGTTCAATATTCTATGATCCTAGCTGTCTAGGGCGGGATTAATGGAAATATTCAGTCAGCTATTTCTGCTATATTCCAGTGTTTTTAATATCTTCATAAGGTTCTAATTTTAATTGTCTTGTGGTAATCGATGAAACAAGCATAAAGATCAGTATTCACGTTCCTTCAACGCTGAAATAGAACTTGCAGTTGTGCTCTATCGATTTGGTATCAGAAATAAAATGAGAAGATGGCGAAATGTTTCTACTAAATTAGGCAAGACGAACTTTGTTCCAAATGCCAGACCTGGCTTCTAATTAAAAATGCTAAGGCATGAACTTTTGCGTATTGTAATGTACGATATTATTTTTCAAAATGAACTTCATTTTCAAAAGCTATTCTTCCATGAACAATTTGTAACCAAAAAATAAACCTGACATATCTCGTTAGCACCCTGCCCCTAATATTCTCGAGCCGTCGTAAATGAATAAAAAAAAAGCGCGTCATATATTCGAGCGACGCAAATGTAAAGCGGCATGTTTGAGGTGCCTTAAACCCCTAATAATGGGGTTAAACACATCCAGCCGGGAGTATTTTTCACCGAAAGCTGAACTGTATGGGTAACGAGAGTTCACGCTAACATTAAAATGCAAAAGCGAACGAATAAAGAAGAGAAAGTTCGGAAAGTGAAAAATAGGTTTCGATATTGAGCGTTGCTGTCACATGTTTGCATTTTTAGTAGATTTTAAAATGTACCCACATCATATATTAAAAAAAAAAAAAACACTGCAAGAATTGAATTTTACAGATATCAAACGGATTAAACTTTGATTGTGCCATGTCCCAGTTATCGAGCCCGGAGCAGCTTATCCAAAAACCTCTGAACTCCTGTCCCCTGACTTTTGTTTGCTCTTTCAAGCCTTCAAGCTCTGAGTCGCGTGGTATTTACACATTTGCTTGCAGAACACGTATTATCTGTTTATTAAAAATACACTAGAATGCCTGATCTTTACCACGGCATTTGACATTCACTTATTCCGGATATCAAAAGAGCATGAGGAGGTTTTTTTCGTATTCCAGGTCTTATCGTATATCCAGTTATCTCAAATATAAAAAAATTGAGATCAGCGAGGGTTTTTTTCAGGTTATCGGGTCCTGAATGGATTACTTACAAGCTGTCTGGGGAGTACGAGCAATTTCGAGAATGATTATGCAAAGGTTTGGTGAGACCCCTTTTTCTTCCGAGTTCAGCACCCATGATGAGTTCTATTTATTCTTCAAAGTCTCGCTTGTGTTTATTTATTTGGAAGCAGGTTACTATTGAACCTTAACTCGCGTGTCGGATATCAATATAATTAAGGGTATCTTTTCAAGATTATCCGACTTTTTGAGAGGATTACCCACATACGTCAAGATGATACGACTGTTTTGAGTAGCAATGGTCTTGTACAGATATACATCGAGTGTTTTATGTTCTTTAGAAGACGTCTTCCGTCCTTCACATAATGACTGAAAAATTCCATCTCTCCCCATCTTTTTAGTCGCACTTCCAAGTCGGTGTTTGGAATGGATGCTTCAATTAGAGTGATTTCCCTGGAAACTTTCTTCGCCATCATGGACAACTCATTGGTCATCACTGAGGCGTCTAAACTATATGGATTCCGTATAAATTGCCAGTAAGCATTCTCGTATTTCAGGAAAATATTACCAATGGTCAAGAGTCATTTGGCAGCATGTTCTTGGTTAACCTCATCCAAGTATCTTAGTATGAGATTTTGCCGTCTAATTCTGCAAAATCTCGTCTTTGGCTCGATACTGTACTTGTATCTAGCTTGGCCATAATGTACCTAATTAATTCATAGTCCAGTAGGTATGGTCAGATTCATTATGCATTTTATCAAGTCATCATTTTTCTTATCCTCAAAAATATTGAAACAAACAATACATTTTAAAATTCTTAAACGATCAAAAAACAATAATCCAACCAAATAAAAACAAAGCAGAGACATATTTTAATAAATTATAAGTGTAAAAATCTTTAAAAAAAAATTAGTATTGAAATAAAATAAACTTAAAACATGTACATGGTTTTCCGTATATTTTGCCACCAACTCACGCTTATTTTAATAAATATTTTCAAGCCTTAAATACGAGAATTGTAGGGATTTTCATGCACCGCCAGAATTCATTATCAGAACAAATAAATATGCATCTAACTAACTGATAAAAATAATGACAAAAACTGCGCCATAAGATCAGTGAAAGTTTTATTTGGTCCAACACATTTTATATTTACATTACATTAACTTAATTTTATATAACGGTTTTCGGAGTCAGTAACAGAATGATTATCTGACAAAGGAACCATATACAGGGCGATCTATTTCAAGAAAACAAATATTTTTTTTTTACAGCTTTGCTATGCTCGCCTATTTGTTCTGATAAAAAATCTTAACGATTCATCAGAAACCCTAAAGCTTGTATACTGCTTATTATTTCCATTCTTCGATAATAATGTAGGTGGCAAAAAAATATAAGAAAACTCTTTACTAATAACGGGTCCATGGTTGGTTTCAATTTGACCTTTTTAGTGGATTTTTTTATCTTATTGAATTAAATTTAGGAGTAGTATATAATTTCCATTTTTCATTAACATGAAAGGAATCAGTAGAGTTCACGTTTATAAACTCTGTTTAAATGTATTTGTTACATGCCAATTTAGTATAAAAAAATAGATATAGCTCAAATAAAGTCAGTTATTTCACCTTAAATCCTACATCTATTATGCTAGTCCGTCAAGCTAAATATAATAGTGCTTATTCGTTTAGATTGTCGCATGACCCTAGTATTTTATCGGGCTGTTCCAGGCAAAACTGAGAGTTCTATAATCGTATACGTAACTTGATTTTCTCGGGCTGGTTGATAGTATCGAACGAGCTTTATGGACATTTTCACTGGCTTAGCACATCATCAATCAATAGATCGTACTGTATTCTGGCCCTCACTATCGAGGAGACCTTCAAAGTTACAAGTAATTAGAGCAGTCTATTTCAAGACATTCAATAGTTCTCTTACCTTCCTGAATAATCACCTTCTCGATGATAATATACATTTAAAACGGTGTCATGGATGTCATAAATATTGATTTCGGAGTTTATTAGTTATTTTCCTGGATTTGTTTGAATATTTAATAGGAGAAGGTAAAATTCATTTAATGTTTATTTCTGATATGATAATCTTCAGATGAGATAGCTAACTATCTCTCTAACTTGTTTCTACTGGATTAGTCATTGTGGGTAATGGTTTTATCGTCGGTTTTCTTGATCCCGCCAGCAATACATAAGATCATACAGGTACGTTTTATTGCGAATTGAAGAGGTTCTCTAACAATGGTCGAGTCAGAGTATATAGGCCGCTAAACACAAGATTAGATGAGCGCTACACTCAAAATAGTACTAATTACTAATAAGCGTTTCCCGGTCAATGTAAAAATGGAGTTGAACTCTGCCTCTGCATTGAACCCTATTTACCGAGAAACGACCACTGTTAGTAATATTTTGGGTGTAGCGACTTAGCGATCAGAATATATATCACCTTCTGTGAATATTGTATTTATTAATATCTATATATACCAACACGACAACTGTCCCGTTCATACTGCCCTAGCAATTACCGATTGGTTTCAGCAGCGGAATGTTCAGATACTTCCTGCCCTTCTAGAAGTACGGTCTTAAATTTAATGGAAAATTTAAGGGGATGTATTGTTAAAAATAATAAGTTCAATGATTTTCGTCCAAAAAAATGGAGTTACAGCAGAGAATTCAAGAAGCATGACAAAACATAACCCCGGAATTTGCTCAAGATTTGATGGCCTCTAGACCCACAAGATTAGTTCCGGTCAATGAGAAACACGAAGCAATGACAAAGAGATATTTTTTTATTTTAGTTTTTTTAATCAAATTTTGTGAACCTATTTGTTTACTGTAAGTTTCGGTTCATTATACCACTGTGTAATTTATTTCTGAAAAAAATGAAACGTGAAAATAAATTTACCATTAAATAATTATACATTTTGATTAAATTCTTTAAGTTTTACCGGTGTTAACAAACAGACAGACAGATATATAAGACCAACTTACGAAAAATCATAAAAAAGTTACAAAATGTCAATTTGGTGTCGGGATTTCAAATCTGTGAACTCTAAATGACAATTAGCCAAAACAATGTCCATCGCAATTTAAATATTTTGCAAATTGTATATAAGCCCCAAGGGTGGAAATATGATCTCTTTCTCTAAAAACCAAAGGTTTGCTGATTACGTTTTGTTTTCCATGAGTCACGACATTCCTTAACGGCCAACTTCTGTTAACACACTGCCCTAAGTGCAACTACTCCGAAGACAAATGTTTAGATAATCACAAATCAACCACTGTTGTTCTTCATACCTAGTTTTTGGCGGGCCTAATGATATTGTCTCATATTCCTCTTTCATGCTAAAATGATTAAATGACACACTTCAAACTACGTTTTGAACTGCCAATGAAAGGGCGCCATTCGTTTTATGTGTATTCTGGAAAACACCTTTTATGTCGTTGCAAAATACAGGATAAGTTTCTTAGAGGAAAAGGGCGGTAGTTACGATAAAATGTAACAATAATACCTGGATAAAGTAGATTCATTTCATTTACTCTGGAGGCAAGTAATTCGGAACACTTCTTTGAGACGTTTAAGTCTTTAATAATTGAAACATTGAAGACTGTTTCGAAACCACTGTCGTCTTCTGATTGCATACATTGAACTTTCACTAGCTGCTGATGGTTCTGTATCAACTTCAAGAAGTCTAGGCAGGCGTTGAATGACGGAAGGGGTATTTCTTTTAAATGCAGTACAGGCCTTTTTACACAAGGCTGGATCAGCACATGTCTATTTATATCTATTGTCTGTCGTGATGGTTGTTTGATTCCCTGCAAACAGTTGATACTCCAAACTTTCAACACTTCTTCTTTTCAACTGCCCACTGTTCTAAATGTCAACGCATGTGTTACATGCGAAATGTGGAGCCCAAGATTTATACTGTATACCAAGTGAATGCCAAAATAGATCAAGTAACTTCTTTTCACAAAGGCAGAACTAGGTTTCCTACTTAATTTCAAACTGTATTCGCCACCTACGTAACAAAATATCTGGATGATCCACACAGCTGCCTTTGCCTGTGGATATCATTTTTAAGGTTTTATATTACTAAAGAACGCGGAAAATGTACAAAAAATGGTAGTACAACTTCACCTACGAAAACTTAATAGTAAATTTAACGACGTAAGTTAGAGATAAACACAAGATAACATGGACGGGATGGGGTGTTAATTAGTTTGTGGTGGGGGTTATTCAGGTATAGAAAAGTCCGGTTTTACGATCATGAGAAATGTCGCAGTGAATCAAGTTGGCTAATTAGGTTCTAATTCGAAATAATTATGACCTCTAAAAATATAATTATTTCATTATTTCGTTTTCCGGCACCAAGAAAAAAATTGTTGGGCTGTGATAATCATTTCTATTTTTGATGACAACTAGTAGAAATAATATCGAAATTAGGACAAAACTCACGAGTTGGAAAATCTGCCACCCCAAAATCTATAACAGGAGTTCGTTCAACTTCTAATAAATATTTTTCCGATAGTCGATTACTAGTAGCGTTATAAACACTATCAAACCCAGAAATAGAGTTTTTCTTTTTCAATGGTAGATTTATGTGGTTGATATTCTCTAACTATTTCATACTTTGGAATATGGGAACATACCCAACCTGTATCGCCAGGTACAGTTCCGATGTGTTCTGTGGTCGTCTCTCATTTTCGAACGTTCTCTTGAAGAATGTCTAGGATATCTTTTGGCAATTGACACGGGGTTGTTCGGTCCCGACCGATGATCGTTGAGGAAGAGAAAAGACAATTTGTCGAAGTCGGGATATCGTCGTTGTAGTTTTGGCCATCAGGTCCAGTATTCTTAATAATTTATCATGAGATAAAATGGTAAGCACCCTGTCATTCATATTTTCACGTATTAGCGGCACCGGCCATAAAACTATTTTATATAAAGTGACATTACTCTTTTCAAAAGATCCGTTACATTTTTGTGCTTCTATATTATATAATAAAAACTATTTATAATTAAACTAAGGTCCTTCCTTCGTCCTGTCTTTCGCTAGGCTGATGTTGCACTGATGTTGACCCACATGGCATGACGTGCAGCTTTACATGGCGCAGTAAATCCCTAATTGTGGCTAGCGGCCAGCCAGCTAACCGTAGGAGTGAGGGAATAGCCATGCACCATTGCCAGTGAATTCCATTTCTGCACGACCTTCGTATGAAAATCACATACCTTACTTTATTTTTATCGAAATCATCGTTAAATGCCTTTAATTATTTATTATCTTTTATCGTATTTATTACCGTTTTTACAGTTATTTGCTTAACTAAGATCGAATTTTTTCATTAGCGTATACGATATTTTCTTGGATAGCAAATGGCTTGCTAGTATCAAATTATTGATTAATCAATTAACTGTGATGTTTATTAAAAGACAGACCCTGAACTTTTACAGCCACGCGATTCTTCCGCCGGCATCGGCAGTTGTAGTTTGGTTACATTCTGCATGTTGTTGCTGGGGCGTTAAAGCCTTTACTTTGATTATTATCGATAATTTCTCACCTCTGTTCATTATCTGCGAATCTCATATTTGCGACACATTTTCATCATGACTCTTTCAACATCCTATATATACATTAATAATTCGACGTATTATAAGGGATAGTACCGTATCAATCGGATCATTGTGTTCATTGTGGCTTTTGTACGGACAGATATTGTTGAAAAGAAATCTCTAATATTTTTGAAGTGCATTCTTATCTTCTGTGACTAGTCATTCTACCATTTTTGTAATCACCCATCATCTATTTGAAAATGTATCCTTAATAGTGAAACAGGTATGTAATCGCGTCTCGTACCTCATAATATTTAAAACAGCAAGCTGTATGGTAAGCGAACGTAATGCAATTTTGAATCGCTCCAACATAAACCAGCAAAAAGCTGGGTCATAAGACTTGTCAAATACCACGAGATTCTCCTCATTCAGTGACTTTTAATTTCAAAATATTTTGGAGCAGTATAAATCTGCTCTCGTTCCGCATGATGTTGCCGAGGCATTGGAGTTTTTTATTTTCACTGTGATTGGTACTTCAATAAATTTTCTATTGCCCAAAGAATCTCATCATTTATGATTAAGCCATATTTTGAATGTCTGGAGATTTCTCCTTATTCTCTCGGTCCAGATAAGCAATTCTGTTCCAGTGATGAAATGGAAAACACATAGCATCAGATGGCGACGTGAATGGGAGTACGTGTTGTTGCAAAATATCCTCTTATTTCATCCAAGTCACTATCTCCGAGTGATCGTTCCATTGATCATTATGAGTATGCTTGTTTACTTATTCAGTGATTTTATTCAAAGTAGTGGACCGTATCAGCAGTAGTCCATGGACATTAGGTATACCATCGTTTTCCACAATCCTTGCTATTTTGGGCCGCTTCATCATACGATAATATAAACCAAGTAAGTCTTCGTGTTGCCTGAAAATTCTAATTTAACACACGTCGCATCACAATATAATTATTTTTATCGGTAAGTAACACCATAATCAAAATTACTCGGAATCCAGCGTAATCTAATAAACGTATGGTATGCAACGGTCGCAAAACGAATTTGCGCCGATAATGCGACAGAGTATTATGCCTGAAACATTGATCCGCAAAATGCACTTGAAACCCCATGCAAAATGGCGAACGTATCAAAACTATCATGCAACATCGGGGAATCTAATTATCCGTCACTTTCAGCTCTAATTCGGTGCCCAAATTGGTGTACGAAATTTTGTTAGGGGGAAATTTTCATTTTCTGCAAAAGATTCGGATCAGTTTAGCACATTTAGGTTTGCCCACGCAAATACGAATGCCGCAATCAAAGAAACAGTCAGCACGTTAGAGTATATAGGAAAACACTCTAATCTAAGGTCAGCACTAACTTACACCAAGTCATTTTATATTTTAATAGGTTGGTACATGAATGTAACAGAAAGAAATTTAGCAAAAACTAAATTAATAACGATTTTTCAACCGCTGCTACATATATCGAAATATTGGTTGTATTTGGAGGACGCCAAAATAACTCTAGTATTCCATATAACATTTTTCCTAATATGCCCCATATCGGAGTATGAGCCTCAAAAAGGATGCTATTTGATTTATATTTTTGGCTGTAAGTTTTAAACAGATTCGTATATTTGAATAAACTTTTGATATGTTGCATCATCATACAAATCCATTGATCTAGATCAAAAAGAATCTCTGACATTGCTAAGAAGTCAGGAATCGATTTACCAACTCATTCGTGAGCCCAAATCCTTGACCGGTGTCGCTTTTTAAAGTTAAAACCTGGTTTGGTCAATTCTTTTAACAAAGGAACTTAATTTGGAAAAAGTCAACCATTTGTCAGAAACATCTGAATCTTGCATAACCCACTAATAATAGCATTAATTACATATTATAAGAGATTAAACTCTTCTTATCATTTAATTTAATTACAATTCTTAGTCGAAATACTACATAATATTTATTTAACACTATGTTATCATCAAAAACTAATAGACTTGATAATATATCATCATCATCATCATCATCATCAATCAGCTTATCGAAGTCCACTGCTGGACGTAAGCCCCCCTTAATAATTTCCACTGCATTCGGTCTTGTGCTGTCTGCATCCAGTTGGTACTGATGCGTTTTAAGTCGTCGGTCCATCTGGTGGGGGGACGCCCTGAAGGCTTTCCGACCTAGGCCTCCATTCAAGAATTCGTCTTGTCCATCTGTCATCAGCAGATCTCGCAATGTGTCCTGCCCAGTTCCATTTTAGTACAGTTATTTTCTCTACGGCGTCTGCAACTCCGGATCGTCTGCGGATTTCAGTATTTGGTATGTGATCCTTGAGAGAGATACCTAGCATTGTTCGTTCCATCGCTAATTGTGTAACTCGTATTTTCTTGATTGTCCGTTTAGTCAGTGTTAGGGTTTCGGCTCCGTAGGTAAGAACTGGAAGGACACACTGGTTAAAGGCCTTTCTCTTTAGGCAGTTAGGTAACTCTGCCTTAAGCACATATTTGAGATTCCCATATGCAGCCCATGCGAGCCCTCTTCTTCGAAGAATTTCTAGGCTCTGATTATCTCTTCCAATGGAAATCTCGTGTCCGAGGTATTTAAAGGATGTAGTTTCTTCCACCCTGATACCGTCAATGTATATGCCCTCACCGAGCACGAGGTTTGTCATGATCTTGGTTTTGGGGAAATTTATTTTAAGTCCTACTTTCTTTGACTCTTCATTGAGATTTTTTAACATTGAGATGGCATCATCCAATCGATCGGCTATAACGACTATATCGTCGGCAAATCTTAGGTGATTGACTTTTTCACCATTTATATTCACACCTAAGTTGTCTCAGTTTGTTTGTTTGTACATGTGCTGGAGCACAGTATTGAAAAGTTTTGGTGAGATGGTGTGACCCTGACGTATACCTCTTTCAATATTGAATTTGTCAGTGTTGTCGTGTAGTCTGACACATGCAGTAGTATTCTCATAAATATGTTTGATAACTGTCGAGTACCGATAATCTATTCTGCAGTCTGATAGAGCCTTCAGCATTGTGTGTTGGTCTACTGAATCGAATGCTTTCTCATAATCTACGAAGATAAGTACTATAGGTTTATTGTACTCCACACATTTCTCAATAAGGTTCTTCAAAACTTGGAGGTGGTCATTTGTGCCGTAGCCTGCTCGAAAACCAGCCTGTTCTCTTGTCTGATACGAATCTAGTTTATGACATAGTCTTTTATACTATATACTAGAGAGTAATGCCAACATGTAGCATGTATTTAATTTTTAGACCAGTGCCGAGAACATTGCAGTTGATGGACACATCCCAGACACATTCACCATTAATGCAGGAGTGCCTCAGGACGCAATACTTTTACCAACTCTGTTCCTCATCTATATTAATGACCTGCTGATCGAAACCAATAATCCTGTTTACAGTTTTGCAGATGACAGTACCCTTGTATCTCAATTCAGATCAGAAAACCTTTACCAGCGACTGAGACATATCACCGCGGATAGGAGCGGATTACAACAATTAATCAAGATCTGGAGAAAGATCAAACCTGGGGAGACAGTAATTTGGCCCAGTTCAATGCAGCCACGTTTACCAAAAGGGCCAATAAGGCCGGCCCTGGTATCATTATGATAGGATCGACTATTCTTTCATCCTCGTCAATCAGACTACTGGGTGTCTCGGCCAACAGCAATATGTCCTGGCATGACCACGTTGCTAACATCGCAAAATCAGCTTCGCAGAAGCTTGGTGCGCTATTTCACAACATAAAACTTTATACATTGCAGCAGCTGCTTCTTGCTCTACAAATCGCAAATAAGACCGTGCTTAGAATATTGCTCACACACATCTGGGGTGCCGCACCTAAGCACAACCTAGAGCTCTCTAGAAGAGAGCTGTGCGTCTCGCCAGCGACTTGGATTTGACCCGGGATCTGGATAATCTGGAACACCGCAGACAAGTGGCCAAGACATCCCTGTTTTAAAAATATTTTCACGGCAGATATCCCCAGGATTTGGTCCGCACCATCCCGCCCACAAAAACGCCTGTCAGACAGTCGCGACAGACGGCAAGAGCGCATCCGTTCGTTGATCAACTGGAAACATCTAGAACGTCGCTTTACAGGGACTCCTTTGTCTGGCGCACTACGTCACTGTGGAGCTCACTCTCAGGACATCTGTTTCCCCCTAATTACAACCTATTCAAGAACCGTGTCAATCAACATCTTCACCACCGCTCGTCGAGTGCCATAGGATCTCCATGTTTGTGCCACTGACACAAAAAAAATAAATATGCCTTATGGAACAATATTAGAAAGGGTTGATGGTAACCTAAAGCAAAAGAGAAAATGAAGCGTATCTAAAACTGTAACGAAAAATAATAAATTAAATTTGACAACATTTTGAAAAAACTATAATCTCGTAAAATTATATAAAACTATAAATAGAGTTTTTGTACTTGATTTAGTGGCAGTAATGGGCTTTCTTATCGTTTTCGCGCTCTTATTGAAATAACATTCCAGTATCGTGTCGAATAAGACTATTATTGGTTATCCTTTCAACCAAATCGAATGCATGTCCTTTATTTTTTATCGTTTTTATGCTTTGGCGATTGTCATATTAATGGTTACCTCGATAAAAGAGACAATGCCTAGTGGTCTTCTTTGTATTGTTCTTAGTAACTTAAATTAATCATATTTGCAAGTTAGACGTGAAAATAGTTATTTGTTTTACTAGGCAGCAAAGTAGTAGATTGACTGCCGCGGCTGATAGTTCATAGCCGAGCGTAGCGAGGCTAGGAATTCAGCTAAGGCAGTCAATCTACTTTGCTGCCGAGTTGAACATATAATTTTTTCTCCGATTGTTTATAATGATATATTGTATATTTGCAAATTATTACAATTCCCACAATCTTTTTATTTTTCCTGTAGTGATAAATTATGACAAAATTTGATAGAAATCGCAATTGTTGGAAAGGTTGGTTGCTATGGAAATGTATCTGTCCATAATAATTATAGTTTGACAACTTATGTCAAACGTTTTATTCCCATGGAGACTAATCACTTTGCTGCCTAGGCAGCAAAGTACTTACTTTGCTGCCTGCACAGGAAAAGTAATACTTTGCTGATTGATATGTGTCTGCAAAATTAATATTTGCTGTCAATCTGAGAAAAAGTTAATTTTCTATGCAAAAGATGACTAGTCCTTTCGAAATAAATGTAGAGTATCGTTTGTAGGAGAGTTGCCCAAAGTGTGTAATAAATCGGATTTTACCTCTGAAAAATTACATCTGGCAAAGTTCTGGGCCTATAAGTGTGATGAGAAGTGGGTTTCTGATCTCCTTGGTAATACCATATGCTCTTTCGGATCTGCAGATTATTTCCCCATTACATAACATTCTAAAATTTTATTAAAATTATATAAATCTGCTTAAAAGTTACAGAACAAAATTTAAGTCACTGGTTACCACTTTCGTTTCCCATATCTCCATGGGGCTTCTTAGGGAAAGTTATATGACACACTCGGGCTCTTTTGACGTCCTCAATTTGACATATACTACCGGGCACGCTGTATATGCAAATAAAAAGTATTCCCACTTAACTAAACATGGCAATTGAATTAAAGCGATCCTTGTACATTTACTTTATAGACTGGTTCTGCTACTATAAAAAAAGTTTCGATTCTAGTATATACACGTGAGCTATTCACATAAAGCATCTGAATTCAACTTTAAAACGAGGTGACACTCACTCAAGTGTCCCCTCTGGCAGTCGTTTTATTATTTATCATTTAACCCACTTACCAGCCCAAAAATGACAAACGAGAAGCTCGCAAGGCAAACAAAACAGATCATTTTATGGAAGATTAACTTTTATAATCCGCTAACAGGGATTTTCCCAGGCGCCTCCGGTTTTCAGCCGCATAATTTTCCAGTTTTCCCTGCGCATTTTTAACGAGACTCCGCCTTAGTGGGCCGCCACTTTCTTTCCCACGGGTTTCCGACGTTTTCTTACGTCCGGCATTGAAATCACCGAAATTCCTTAAGAAAATGTTGAGTGGAGCTATTTAAATGTTCTTATCGAATAATGTAGAGGAAAGGTTTATAATTTTAAACATTACGTTAATTATAAAGCTTTTTGTCTTTGACATGGTGTTCTAAAATAACACGCACACTATTTTTATGTCGCCAGAATTAACTCATGTTATACTGAATTAAAGCAATACAAAGATACCTTAAATTTCACAATAAGGGGAGAACAGGAGTTCGTCTTGAAGCCTGATGCTTGTCCAAAGATATACGACAATATATTGACACATGTATCAACTTCGAAAGCAATCTATCTGCTCTTTCTAATGTTTATCTAACTTTGAAGTTCCTAGATTTAGAGCTGATACTATCTAGGCCGAGCTTGACAATCTTGAATGACCAAGAAGTTTTGATTAGGAACTAAGGATGCAAGTGAAATATTAGCTAACAGAAACTATGATAGCCGACCCTGAACCAAAATGTTGCCAGATATTGCATCCAGTAATGTCTGCAACCCAGCACACTGCGTTTACATGGGTTGAGAATAAAGCCTTTAATCATCGACTGGCTAAGCCTTATGTTGCATTTCGTGTATGGTTAGTGCGAAAATTAAAAACATAATGATGGTGAAACAGCGTAAAAAGTAGAGTATGAAATGTAAAAATGATTTCCTTGCAATTTTAGTGTTGCTCTTAATACGCATTTATGGAGAACCTGAATACTACTACTTATATTCAATTCCTGACATTTGTAGATGAGATGCCATCCAGTTGATCTTCTGAAAATAAGGAGGAGAGTGATTTGAACTTAAAGAAAATAAAATTCATTGTTTCAGAAAGCGAAAAAGGAACTGCAAAACGTTGTAATGTTTATGGACGTGAAGAATTACATAAAAATATTTCATTGTGTTACTATGGAAGTTGATCAAAAGACATCGTTCATCGAATAATTTATTTTGTTGACGGACTTTTTTAGTCCATATTAAAAACAGAGAAAAATTAAAGATAAATACACAGGAAAAAAGTAGTACATAAAATGTAAAAAATAATTCCTTGTAATTTTAATATTATTCTTAATACACGTCTATGGAGAACTTGACGGCTACTACTTATATTCAGTCCCTGGTATCTGGAGATGAGATGTCCTCCAGTTTATCTTCTAAAAATAAGGAGGAGAGTGATTTGACCTTAAAAAAGATAATTCAATGTTTTAGCAAGGGAAAAAGAAGCTGAAAATCCAACATTAAATGCAAAACTCGATGCAAAGTGTTGTTAGTGCATGTGAACGTCAAAAATTATATAAAATTATTTTATTGTGGTACTATTGAAGCTGATGCTGATTCTTCTCAAAAGACAACGTTCATCAAATAATTTATTTTACTGACCGACATTTTTACTTCATTAGAGGATGATCTTAGGTTTTAAAAATATGTGCTTAATAATTTTAACTGTCTGTATAAAAGATGGGTAATTTTTTTTTGTATATGTCGTACTATTTCTCCCTATTTTATATGTGATTTGCAATCGGTCTTACCTTACACAATTGTATACAGTTTTCCGTCACTGTAAATACAAAAAACAAAACACGGAAGAGTAAAAGGATTTTTATAAAATTTATTAAGTTTTTAAATATCATATTATTCTTATTTGTTAAGTTTAAAATGAGTTTCAATTTGAGGTCTCGTAACATGTTTATTATGTTTCAAATTAGAATACTATTTCCTATATGCTTAAGGTACTAACTTGCATAAGATGCAAGGTCAGTGAATTTCTTGAATCAAATGCTCCCTGCTATAAAACTATGTCTTATGTCAATATCACTTCTGATAGTTTCCGATGCCATTTTAATAATATATCTGCAATATTAAGCACTTGTGGCAACACTGCATGTTTTTTAGACAGCTGCCATAAAACTATCTAATCTACAATAATATTCAATGTTACTTTTTATATCTGTCAAAATAATTGCTTTTTTATTTCCACATTTTTTTTCGTTATTTATCTTTAGGTAAAAAAATTTAAACATTTTTATGTATCTGTTATTTTACATATAGTTTTACTTTTTTTCTTGGTTTGTAATATAAAATTCGCTATTTTTTTTCTATCTGTCATAACATTAAACTTAACGAAATAATACATTTCTTACAAATATCTCTCACTCAATATGCATCTAAACAAAAATATCGTATATCCAGCACACAATAGACGCATGTTATAATGAAACCATTTTTTTTTTAGTTGATGCATTTAACAAATAAATAAATAATATACACAAATACACGTGAAATTAAAAAAATAGTTAATATCATAGTAACAGCATCACCATCTCGATCTCCATGGTTATACTTGGTCATTTTAATTTTTAGACTATCATAAAATTATAAGTGTTTGTTTGCTCACTATTTATGCTGTCAAGATTTGTTATATTTGAATGCACAATTACACACTACACTTTTGCATATGATACATTTTTCATATAATCTGCAAATTATTTATTTATGATTTAGATATACTTTCTTTTTATAAACTAAAAAGTAATGTGGTTTCATACATGAAAACAAATTTGAGAGAAAATTATTTTTCTATCCATCATACCAATCAAAATAAAAATTAGATAAAAATAAAACATATAAAAATTTCAAGTTGTATTTTAAAAATGTACAGATATCTCTTTAAATGGAAATATTTCTTTCTTTTTGAAATTAGAAAAAAAATATTTTGAATAAAACTTGTTAGATTTTATCTGCTTTTACCACCTGCTTTTGTGTTAATGTATACATGGTGCGTCAAAAATGCAAGGCAGATTCCAACTTCGTTTTTTTTTAAAGCACTATTTTATGATTTTAAAATTTCCATTAAATATATTTCAGATGTCATAGAATACATGTTTGAAGTCTGATGTACTGATTCATCGTTATTTTCTGCAAATATTTTACAAATTGAGTTGTAATATATAGTTTATGTACACCAATCCAAATCTATAATCAACCAAAACCAAGAAAATTAATAAAACGTATAATTTCTAGCCTAAATCAAATGTCCTGTATGTCCCCCATTAACCTTGTCACTCGTCACATTTTTTCTGGTTTTCCGGTTTCCAGTGCATTTATAATGGCTTCGTTCTCATTTTCATTTCTTGATTCTTATTTTTCTCTGAATTCAATATTGTTGCTTCTTTCTCTATAGACTGTGTTTTCGAAATAACTTTAAATAAATGTATCAATTAGCCTTAGATCTGAGGAGTTGGCGGGCCACTTCATTGTTCCATGTCTGCCCATCCACATTTAATAATAATTATTAGGAAGAAAGTCTCTTACTGCCAGAATTACAAAGAGGAAATCCGTGTTGTTGCTAAATTATACATAGCCTAGTTTGAACTAGTAGTTCGATAAAGTGTTCAATTAAATTTTCTAAAAGATCCAGATATCTTACGCTATTTAAGGGGCCATGGATAAAATCTAGAAATGTGACCTTATGCGTCAAAATGCCGCACCAAATATGTATTGAGGGACGGCTTTGAAAACCAATTGACTCAACAGCTTGTGGTGTGGATTTTCTTCGGATCATATATAAATACGGTAATGCTAACTATCGCCTTACTAGTTAATAACATTTTATTGAAATAATTTGGATTTTGCTTTAAACCTCCTCCTATAATCTCAACGAGTTTATGTCTTTTTCTTTTTTGTTCGCGTTTAATTGGTGAACTGGCTTAATTTTAAAGTTGCGGTATCCTCGAAAATAAAGCAACATACTAAGATCTCTTTTTTCGTTTCTTTATTTTGTCCTTTTGTTATTTATTAGAGATGCTGTTTCTTGCAATAACTTTCTCAAATTAATTATAGTTGGTACAGATGGTACCCTCCGATTATTCCGGAAACTTTCTCTATACTGTTCTCGTGTCCATGTAGCGTTATTATCATCCTTGAAATAAAGCTGGACCATTCTCAAACTTTCATCAATGCAAGTTTTGTTCGGAATATTTTTTCTAACTTCTAAAATAATGGAGATAGATCCAATTAAAGAGTTATCTGGATCACCCAGTACATCTAAATAGTAATATTATATTGCATACTAAGATGACTTCTTGTAAAATTTTGTTTAATTCTATTTCCTCCATCGAACATGAGCGAACCAGAAGTTGGATTATTCCTAAATGCAAGTTGAGGTCTAACCAAGCGAATGCTTATGAGCTATTTAGCAATGCTTCAAAGCTATTTATTGTCTGTGATCAGATGTTGGTATCAATCATTCGTGTGATTCCACCATCGAGATGACTAGTGCAACAATGACCTTCAAATAAAGAAAAGAAAAAAAATCGGAGGCATATAATTGGACCTCTAATTGCGCCACTTGCATCTAATTTTACCCACTTTATGTGCTTTACGGTTCACTGTTCTTATGTGGGACTCTGTTTATATTTATTGGTATTAAGCGATACTTCACAAAATTAAACAGATATTAAGGGATGCATCCATGTTTGATAAAATGAAGATATTTTAAATTACTATGTTTTTTTTTTCATAATGGTGTTCCTATGGGTGTGCTAGCTTTAACCTAACTGTGCTAGCGTTTTCATGAAAAAGTTCCCATTGGCCTTTAAGACAAAATTTAGAATATGTCTAGGTAAATGCAGATGTTAAATCTACGTCTATTATTCGTCTCACATGAAATCTAAGTATTTTTTGTCAGCTTGATTCTACTAAGTGCCGTAAAGTGTTTTGATCCTACAAAACGGTCTTCATCATTCTTAAAGTTCACAGTTATCACAAGTATCATCATTTTGAAAGTCAAGGACCGTTTTGATCGGCATAGTTTATGGAAACAACACGTACACACTCACTCAGATCTGCATGATGATCCAGGAAAAAGTTGTTCATATTTAAATTTGCTCTGTGAATCAATCAAGTTAATTTTAGAACAAGAATGTAGAAATGTGTCTAACGTTTTTAAAGATAATGATTAGATAATGATTCCTACCAAATGAAACACTTTGTATTCCATGCAAAATTTAATCCAAAAGGACTTCTTATAAGAGCATAACAGAGCGCTTTCGGCCTAAGCCATCATCAGTGTTACTTGTCATTGGACCTGAAGAACATATCGACGAAGAGTAAACAAACAACACCAACAAACAATGGTCACATCACAATCAAAAAGTCAAAAGTCACATTTTAAAAGGCAACATAATTTTAAAAAGGACAATGCCCAACCACGCCTTACGTGGAACGACGTCGTTCCACGTAAATTGGAACGGGCATTGTCCTTTTTAAAATTATGTTGCCTTTTAAAATGTGACTTTTGACTTTTTGATTGTGATGTGACCATTGTTTGTTGGTGTTGTTTGTTTACTCTTCGTCGATATGTTCTTCAGGTCCAATGACAAGTAACACTGATGATGGCTTAGGCCGAAAGCGCTCTGTTATGCTTTTATAAGAAGTCCTTTTGGATTAAATTTGGCATGGAATACAAAGTGTTTCATTTGGTATGATTCATACATGCACACAGCCACCACTCTTCACTTAGATAATGATTAGGCGATCGAGATTATCATTCCTTTGTATATATTATTTACCTCAAAAAAATATTTTTTGATTAATTGATAATTAGGTGTTGAATATGATCTTAATTAGTTTTAAAATTTTGCTCCGAATTTTATTAGAGTTAATTTCGGAATCAAGCCCAGAGTTTTAAACGTTTTCTTAGAAATGCTGCTTGTAGATTTACCAGTGTCATGTTTGAAGGTGTTAAGACTTTGATTAGATGATGATGCTTGGATCTTGTTTTCTATTATGAATTTGCTCTGTGAATCATTCAAATTTTAAAATAGGAGTGTAGAGATTTTCTACCTAATATTAGGGAAATTGCTTCCTGCTTACTTAATGATGTTTAAAAACTTTGATTAGATAAGGATTAAACGTAAAATTCAAATCTCAGTGCTTGAAATTTTGTTTACAGATCACCCAATGCTTATAAGATATTAGTACCTGATTATGTGGCAAATAGATAATAGACATGACAATTTCTTGATCTTAAATCCTTCAGAATTTTCCTTGTAGTTTACCTAGGGTAATTTCTGGGATAAAGCGTACAGTTCAAACCGTCTACTTAAAGTGCTGCATGTTTACTTAAACATATTAGGACTTTCACCAGAAGATGATTAGAATGAATCGTCAAGGTTTGATTACTTAGATAATGATCAAGCGATAAAGATGATAATTTCTTTACATGACTTTATCTAGGTTTAAAAAAAATATTCTCTGGGTTTTATTAGAGTTGATTTTAGGATCACGCCCCTCACAAATTTTGACCGTTACTTATTAGAAAAATTGATTGCAGATCCTTCGAAGATTTTTAAGGACTTTGATTAGATAATGATCAGAAGATCCTTAGTATCATTTTTTATACCTATAGGTTATATACTTAAAAAAATGCTTTAATTTGATTAGATGATAATCAGATGCTGAAGATGATAATTTCATTTTTATGGGACCGCATTTACTTTAAAAACATGTTATGGGTTTTATTATTTAAAATTTAGAATACAGGATAAAGTTTGAATTTTCTTCTCTGAAATCCTGCTTACAAATCGCTAAAGCCACCACTATTTTAAGATATGCGGACTTGATTAGATAATATTCAAGCGATGAAGATGACCATTTGTCTATCTTTCTTTTTAAAATGCACTCTGAAGTTTAGTATGTTTTGGAGTAGAGCGCAATGTTTGAAAGACAATGACTATATACGAGCAATGAAGATGATCATTTCTTTACGCATATGACTTTATTTAGTTCACTACATTGCTCCAGGATTCAATTTTGGAATAAAGCTTAAAACTTCAAGCTTCTTCTTGAAAATTCAATTTAGAGATTTCTTAACGGTTTGTTTCAACAAATTGAAAATTTGATTAAATACTCTCAGTCAGATTCTATTAAAGTTAATTTTGATATACGGTGCAGAGTCCTATGGTTCTAGAGCATGAAAATCCTTACCTCTTCCGCTCCTCCCAACAAACCTAAGATCATTGAATTTAGCTACTTGATTCTTCATAACGGCGGAAGAGTTCCTTAATTCCGCACAATAGTTCTCATCGTTCCCGGCTCTCACAGTCACCACGGTCCCATCACCAATATCACCAAGCGCCACCACTTTAAATGCTACCGGCAGCGTTTTGTTCGATCTCCAGTGAGGAGGCAACACTGTACAAACGAACAACGGACTGCCAGTCCTCACTAGTTCACCAGGATGTTCCGAGAGGAAGTCATTTAGCGTCCTTTCGGCCAGAATATCGGACGTCATTTTGGTGTAGGTCTCATTGATGTGGCTAGAGCTCTCTGGTGAGGCTGCCGTCGCGGTATTTGGGGTTTGAGCGTTGGTTAGATGCATTACTATTTGCGTTAAGCTCTAGTGCTCAATGTTCATTGGCGGTTAAGAATAATTAAACCTTTTTGAAGAGCCTCAAGTGACACCAGAGAAATCCTTTTTTATACGGCATGTCGTTTGCGTCTAGCGATTTGATAGACACTTCAAATTTGGGATTCCAACGGACGCGAAAACTCACCGGATTAAAAATGCATCGCATGCCAGTCAAAAAGTGCACGCGACAGGGCGCGTTCCGACGGTTGCCTGGCAACACATATCAACACTTTTTCTGAATGAAAACTTTTTTAGGGGTGGGGTGCCCCCAACGCACTCACATCATAAGCGCCCGCTCTTGTCAGGTGTGCTCGTACACATGTTGTTACGGACTTTTAAAATCTGTTTTAATATAGTGTAAATGAGTAGCGGTGCGCACCGCGAAGCACTACGGCTGTATCGGAAATATAATGTTGCGGAAGGTTGTTGTCACTACGGCAAAAAGTCGTGGTAAGTAATCTACGCAAATAAAAAAACAAATTATTTATGACACTAAGAGAAGAGTTTAACGGTAGAGTGTGTTTTGTTCGCCCGGCGGCTCGCAACCAAAACTAAAGACTCTAACAGTGTGTTGTTGATTAACTAGGAAACACGCGTACAGTGGCCTACGTCCTATCCAAAAATACCCATGGAAAGTAGCGGTTAGAGCAAGACACAGCACTAAAGTCTTGTCCGCCACGTTTTACGTCGAGCGGTAGCACTCGCGCGCTTGATAACCCTTTAGTTATCAGGGGAATATGCCTAGAGATAAATATATCTGCATTAGGATAGGAGCGAGAAAGATAAAATATCATTAGATTAAAACAGAAGCTAACATAAAGGGGTACATGAGAGATAGAGAGCAAGTGCAGTGTATCGAATGCGGCGAGAGAGAGACCATCTTGTTTGCGGTTTTTGGCGGGCCGGGCTTCGGCAGAATAAAGGACGGAAATATACAAATTGGCGCTAGTGGGATAGAGTCGTAGACCGTCGCGGTTTTTCGGCCACAGATTGGCGGCGCAGGCGTCACGTTAGAAGGATAGAGATAGCTGCGGGGCCGCCGACGGCTGTGTGCCGCCGCCGATTGTCATATGTTTTGTCTTTAGCAACGTGGTCACTGGATGCGGCCGCGCGCGATTACATCTTTCGCGCCAGGAATTTCTTTGCGTATTTGCTCGTTTGCTACACTGGAATATTCTCATTTGCGTACATTAAAAGAGTTGATAGAAATGTATTCTGTAAGTTAATGAATTCATTTCAAATACAAAAAGTCTTAATAAGCTAGAGATTAGGATCTGCTGCGTGGCCTTTTCGATCATCTGTTTCATCCTGCAAACCTTACACTTGAATTAAAAGGTTTGGAACGTATTCTGAAATAATAATCAAATATATTTAAATGAGAAAGATTCAGGCCTTTAACCCTAAGGGATACGCTTGTCCCAACTCATTATTTTAAATTGTTGCCGTATACAAACTAATGGACACATCGAGGAGGATCTATGACATAATCTGATCATATGACATATTTTTGTTTCTGAAATTCTTGTATTCAATAAATTTTTAAAATTATATTTATGCTTCAAAAAAGGACTGAGAAGTTTGTGACACATATAAATCTTTTCTTGTGTTACCATAAGGTAATAAAAACAAATTAAAAATTAACCATCATTTGGAATGTGGAACAAAAGCACACTATTATCGAAATCCTATTATAGAGTAAATAAACATCTTGAAGAACATTTTAGTTAAGTCGATATAACTATAACATTTTTGTGGATTTTATTTTATTTTATTTTACAATTACTGCATGTATTCTCCATTTGATTTCTATGACTATATTATTACTACCTTGGGGCATAAATTTGTTTAAACTTTTGTTGATTTTTTAATTGTATGTAGGTATATTAATTGTGCTGATTAACAAGTGGGATATATTCTATAATTTACTGTTTTTAATCCGCTTTGTAATAATTTCTTTTGTTAAACTGCTAAACCCTTACTAATTCTTCTTTATAAGAAGATTTTTCCTGCGGACCTTGAAATACATACTTACATTCATTCCTAAAGTAAAAAAGTCGAAGAATGTTCATGTCATTTCTCCATTATTTTAGAATTTTGCCTACCCAAACTAATAGATAGACTGAAAAGGATCCGCAGTTTGACCTTCTCGATTACCTGATTTAAATCCGTTTGATCTTCAGCTGTGGGTACATCTAAGATTCAATCAGGGTCCAGGGAAGAACTATTGCAAATAATTGATTAATGTTTTTTAAGGTTCAGATCATTGAAATATAATAATAATAATAATAGTAATAATAATAATTGTACTATTGTAC
This sequence comes from Pissodes strobi, assembly GCA_016904865.1. Lineage (NCBI taxonomy): Eukaryota > Metazoa > Arthropoda > Insecta > Coleoptera > Curculionidae > Pissodes > Pissodes strobi. Next base: position 155,697 of record MU182703.1, read on the forward strand.
ATGGATGACCTAAAGCTCTTTGCAGAGAACCAGACTGGATTGTACTCTCGAATTAACACCGTTAAGACCTTCAGTGGAGACATAAACATGTCATTTGAACTTGACAAATGCGCCATCATCAAGATCAAAAGGGACGCCGTGGAAATCCAAGAAGACCAATACCAGGATATCGAGAACTTACATCCCGAAGATATATACAAGTATTTAGAAATGCCTCAGAATCAACATATCGACCACACGCACCTGAAGAATATGTTCTTCAAGAAGTACAAGGAGAGAGTACTCAGAGTTCTGAACACCAAACTTTCATCTAAGAACCAGATCACCGATCTGAACACATTGGCATTACCTACCCTGACCTACACCTTTGGTGTCCTTAAGTGGCCTGATGCGGACCTAAATGGACTCGACAGGCTATCCCGGCGACTGATGACCAAATTCCGATGTCAGCACACCAATGCATCAGTTAAGAGGCTATACCTTCCCCGAGCAAGCGGCGGTCGAGGTATGATGAACTTCTACAAGAACCCGGGAGAAGAATATATGGCAATAATGGCTAAGGTCCGAAGATGGACTGATGAGAATAGCAGCGAGGATATACGCCACTGAATCTACAACATTGCAATCTCGAGTTCGACATAGGCTCAAGGCAGGAAGATCAAGCCACCTGGATGGAATAAGCCTTACATGGTAAGTTTCCAAGAAGTCTAGAAGCGAACAACGTCGATATGGCTCGGCGCTGGTTACCTCTACCCATAAACCGAATGATTCTTCATGGCCATCCAGGACAAAGTTATCAGGACTCGCAACTATGAAAAATATTGTCTAAGACGTGACGTAGAGGACAAGTGTAGGAAGTGTGGGGCGGTGGGTGAATCTATAGAGCATATCACCGCAGGCTGTAGATCACTCGCAGATAGCGCATACCTAGGATGTCACAATCAAGTGGCCAAAATCATCCACCAACACCTGGCTCTCAAGAACGGACTCCTTCAAATATGTCCACCGTATTACAAATACCAGCGCCAAGCAGTCTTGGAAACAGATAACGCGGTACTGTATTGGGACAGGCCTATAATAACGGATAGAACGGTGGACTACAACAGACCGGACATCGTTATCATAGATAAGGAGAAAAAGACTGGAACCTTCATTGACATAGCTGTGCCGCTATCTCATAACGTCAGAAGAACTGAGACACAAAATACGAAAACCTTGCAGTGGAGCTGAAGAACATCTGGCAGCTGACTAAAGTCTTTACAATCCCACTAATAATTTCGGCTGAAGGGATCAGTTCGAAGAAACTCCCAAAAATTCTTCAGGATCTCGGATTATCCGAGAGCATCATGGGATACGCGCAGAAGGCAGTTATACTTCAGTCATGCCATATAACCCACAAATTCCTGAACAGAGCCTGAGTGGGAGTAACTGAATTGTTTTTCCACCAGGTTACCCCAGCCTAGTAATCAGGCTAAATCGTTACTAGCGAAAGCTGAGTTAGCGTGGTTAATAATAATAATAATAATAATAATAATAATAATAATAATAATAATA
>MU182703.1:160164-213181 GCA_016904865.1 Pissodes strobi
CATATATCTATATATATATATATATATAAGAAAAAATGAAAAAAAATAGAGAGCCTTGCGTTTTGCACTATCGCATATATCGTTGCTGCTAAAGCAGGAAGTCGTTCCAGACGACCATGCAGCGACAAACTTTGAAACTGTCCCTTTATTCCTGGATTTATTTAGTGCGGACCAAACCGGACACTAACTAGAATTTCTTTGTTTCTGGGACCATTGTTTCTGCTTTCATAGTTTCAAGTTGAATTACGGGAATGTGTGTGAAATTTTGCTAACAGCGTTGGCTGTTTCTTGATAGTCAGTGGCGTGCTATCACTTCGCAATATGAACATTGCTATTTCTTATTGGCAATGGAGATAATACAATAATTCTAGTAAAATATACTTATATTTTATATAGTTGCTGAACCAGTGACGTAGCTCATAGTTTGCCCATTAGGGAGGAAATATAATTAAAAATTAGTTTTACTAATAATTAAAATCATTTTAATTACTCCTTCTTGGTATCCATTGTAAATTTGTTTTACACTCAACTAAATATTTAAAAAAAAAATCCAGTGTTCTAACTTTTGGGATTCCTTTTGTCTTGGAAAATAGATGCACCCTAAAGCAAGTACTCAAAATAGAGAATATTACAGATAAACCATGAGCTACAACATGCCCTTCCATAGAGCAATGTCCTCCTGAAATAGTACTTCTGGAAAGAGTTGCTATTCAATATCTTAAAAACCGAGACAAGCAATCTGGATAGTGTTGACTTTTTTTGGTGAAACTTTTTTGAGGAGTAGGAATTTTCCGACATTTTGTGACGTTACTTTTTGTATGTTTTGCTATCAAATTCTTAAGGGGCATATATATTATCACTTATCAATCTTAGTAACATCACGTTAATCAATTTTACAAGTACATATTGGATAAATCAGAAGTGTGTCGCATCATCTGAAGCAAGAAAATCAGATGAATTTTATTTTAAAAGGATGCATTTTGAAGAAAAAATTCAACTCATGAATAATCTTGAAAATTTTTGATGATAAAATATTAAAAACAACGACTCCACCCCGAAGTACTTCGCACCCCCCGGTTTTATTTTCCGAAGACTCATTTAATGGCTGGCTTGGACATACAAGTGAGATATTAAATAAAAACTGTTTCTAGAGAAGCTCTTCCAGAAGATCGTAGTTATCTTCTGAGACGATTCCAGCCCATGGTTTATTTGATATGCTGCGATATACAATATAATAATATGAGGAAATAGTATGTTTCCTACATAATACCAAAATTTAGTTTCAACGAAGATTTTACCTAGACTCTCTAGATACAGAGTCCAAGATGCTAACCATTACACCACAGCAACTGTGTTTCTCGAAACCCAACAGAAATAGCAACAAAGACAATTTTGTTCATGAAAGCAACTAATGGCCGGAGTGCTGGTAACTAGGAAAACGACAAAAAATATTTCAGGTGCCAACTAGATTTGAGCTTGGATCGCTGGAGTTGAAGTCCATAATGCTGAATCTGGAAGAAAGGCACCTGCAAAAAGAATAATATGAACAAAGCTAATAAAGCTTCAGGTAACACTGAGATTTGAAATCTGAGATAAGCATTAAAGCGTTCCAATCATTCTGTTATAAAAAGAACAAAAACAATTATATTTTTTTAGATATAAAAAAATAGGTATAAAAAAAAATTAGGTTCCACCGAGATTTGAACTCGGATCGCTGGATTCAGAGTCCAGAGTGCTAACCGTTACACCATGGAACCCTCATATGTGACAAGATGCCTAACAATTTTTTGTATGGCTCGCTACACGACATAAACTAAATATATAATTTTATAAAAACAAAGCAAAAAGAAAATTCAGGTTCCACCGAGATTTGAACTCGGATCGCTGGATTCAAAGTCCAGAGTGCTAACCATTACACCATGGAACCGTATATATTTCTAACTAATTAAATATTTATTTACCCTCTTGTCAATAAATTACTTTGTTAATCTTTATAATTATTTGTGGAATGCATTTATTTTAAAACAAATGCTCACAATCAGGTGAGATTTAGAATTTCGCAATTGCCCACTCAATATTAAATGTTTTTGTTTATACGTACTCGACCTGATAACATATAATAAATTCCATACATTATCACCAATAAGACTATCACTATTAATTACAGAGGAATATAAATTAATGAACATGAAGACTCATTTGTCATTTTGGCAACAGAATTTGGTAGACTCTTTTTATTTTTTTATACTAAAGCTAAAGCATATTATTAAAATTTCAATTAATTGGATATACGAATATCACACATCTACAAGATCATTTTCACAATAAAATTATAAAAAAAAAATCTGGAAAGTGTTGGAAATTATTCAACTGCTGGTTAAGCAATCAGTTTTAGGCTTGTTTGAAATTTGGATTAAAAAGGCTATGCGCTTTTATGATAAAGTGTCTGATTTTTGGCTCTGCTCCTTGCGGGCAATTCGCCAGCTCATTAGGAGTGACCGTGACTTTCTTGCTGTAAACGATGATTTCACGTAGTGATTAGATTACCTAACGCAAAATCGTTTAGAAATAAATAAATACGGTTTGGGCTATTCGATTCCTACTTAAATTGTTTTGAGAATTTTAAAATTTAGGAGGCAGTATAATCGCAAAATATCTTCTTTCCTTATAGAGTTATTTAGGATAGAAATGCACCATGCTCTTCTTTGAAATTTTTGTCTTCCTCTAAAGATAAAAAGATGAGGTTAGATTTTACGTTTGTAATATATTTTTATTTTTATCACTTAGGACGAATCACATCTGAAAAAACAAATTATAAAAGAGAAGTGACAAGACTACTTAAGATTTGTGAAATTACTGAAAAAAAATGTTAATGTTAAAATAGTTGAAAAATTGAAGACAGAATATTTTATTTTATACATATTAGCAAAATTTCATATATTTGAAACTCTAATTCTAGTATTTATTGTAAGGCCAATTAGAAAAGGTATAACCATAAATAATTATTTACTTGTTGAATATAATCGGTTTGTTCGTGTTTTCCTAATAAATGAAAATAAAATTATGATTTAAATGTGGTTATTTTATTTTCCACACTTCTAAAAAACACTAGACAAATAAAGATTTAATTGGATTAAACTTATAACCAACTGGCGTAGTATGTATACAGGGTGGCTCGAATTCGAGTCTATACATGGGGAACTCGACAATCGTAAGAGATACAGTGTAGGTTAAATTAAGGTAAAGTCGCGCATTTAGGTGCCTAACAATATGCTGTTTAGAAAGCTTCAAAATTTCGAGTATTTATGGAGATATCTGGCAAAAACAGACATTTTGAAAAATCGTATGATTGTTTTTCTGAGCTTATTAGAAACGGATTACAAATTGAACTGCACTTTTGCATTGCCACTTTTTATGGTATCCAGTTTCGGATCCGATGCGACGTTTCGTCTTCTAGGGGTCATCATCAACATTATTTTTTTAAATGCGAACTTTAATTTTTTTATCGGTTTTGAAAAGATATTGGCGTTATTAATATGAATGTGTTCACTTTTTTTATTCTCTTTTTTAAGCTTTATTAATTTTTTTAATTACTTATTTATTTTACTTTAGGGTAAAAAATAAACTAACCTGCATATTTAATTTTACTATTTTTTATTTTTATTACGAATAAAAACTCCAATTTTCCACTTAGCACAAAAAACAAATTAAAATATTTATATAGAATATAAAAATTTCAAAAGTAACTTAAATAATTTAATATTATGCCAAAGCAAAATAAGCAATTTAAAAAAAATAAAAATATTATTAAAAAAAATAATAAAAAAAATTATTCACATATTCATATTAATAACGCTAATGTTCTCTGAAAATTTTTTTGTTGGTTATTTCCGGTTATCTCTGGAGATACTTGGCATTTTAAAACTTTCTAATAGGCATATTGTAAGGCACCTAAATGCGCAATTTTACCTCAATATGACCGACACTGTATCTCTTTCTGTTTTCGAGCTTTCCATACATAGACTCGAATTCGAGCCACCCTGTACATTTTTGAACTTTGAATTTGAAGATGGTACTTATTTTTTTCAAAAGTGTTGTAAAATAATCAAATAGCCATATTTTAATATTCTTTTTGTAAGATTAATGAGCACATTACTTAGTACCTTTAACTAGTGTTGGCAAAAACCGTGAAAAGTTGAAACCGGTTATTCGGTTTTCTTAAAAACGGATAAAACCGGGTATTCGAATAATATGAAAACCGGGTATCCGGATAACCGGTTAATCGGATAACCGGTTAATCGGATAACCGGTTAATCGGTTAATACACAGTCATCATAGGCTAATCATAATTTATAATTTTTTGTTCTTAAGCATATTTCCATTAGTTCAGTTTCCCTGCCGATTAGGGCACAATCATTAAATTCTAGTGAACCAAATTTATTTCAGTTTTTAGTCGTTATTGAAATAAACCCCAAGTTAATAATTAAATTAAAAATATTGTTTATTACAAATTACAACCGATATAAATTCTGTGCAGAAAAAATATTACAATTTTTAAAACTTAAATAAATATAAAGGTATTCTATTAAAGGTATTATTTTTCAATCGCCCTCTAAAAGCATTTCCAAATATAATCACCGTCCAGTAGGTATGTGGTATGTTACGAAATATGAATGGATGGGTGCTGGCATAATTTACGGCCGCTTGCAAAAGCAGCCGGCACTTCGAAGGGATCAAAGGAGTGACAAATAATAAGCCGATTTGTTTCCTTCCTGGCAAGGCATAGTATAGTTCCTACGTTCCTAGTTCCTACTTCCAGTATTTCCTACTGTTCGTAAATTATTCGGTACCTAATAAATACCTATAGGTAGTAATCTGTATTCTGTATATTTTTTATTTTACATCATAAAGTTAATCTTCAATATGAATGATTGCTGGAAATATTTTAAGAAGACTGAAGATAATGCCAATGTTACGTGTTTATTATGCAAAAAAAAATTTAAATTTTCAAGTGGAACTTCTGTGAAATCATATCAAATATTGAAGCAAAATGTAAAAGTAAAAAGCAGAGGTAAGTTGACTTTTCTGCTGTTTAATTATAGGTACATTGTACATTACTGTCATCAGTGTTGTATAATTTCATCGACATATTTTTTAGAAAAATATGTTGTTTTTTAATCTTTAATCCTAAATAAAATTACTACATTTCAAAACACAAACAATTTTTTATTTGAAATGAAGGCCATTCATTTACAGAACACAGATTTTTGTACGATCTTCACAAGAAACTTGTTATGAAATCTGTTTTGTAAATGAATGGACTTAATGAATGCTTGATTTGTTTACGCTTTAAACGTCAAATTGAAATTCAAACCACCACTAACATTTAATTAATAGCCTTATTCGGCATCCTTTATTTGTTAACTGCTCCCTTTTCGCCAAGACAGGACGCCGAATACCATGTTAGTTATTAAATGTTAGTGTTATTGTTAATTTTTGAAATATAAATATAAATAAGCATAAACTGTACATAATCCGGAATCATAAAAATATGTATTTTGTTTTAAACTAAATATTTCTAATCCGATTAATGGAATTAACGATTTAGAAATTTATGTGGCACAATTTACCATTTCCTTTTATCTCTATAAGATTATGAGTATGTAGATTCTACAGTATCTAGAATTCTGCTTAAAAGTAGGTTCGGAGCTATTAATGATGTTTTTACTCGGCTTCGTCTCATCAAGACTCCTTTAGTCTCATGCGTGAAATGGTACCTCGCGCCCTTGTTACGTAAATAGTAAATAGTTTAATACCTATTAACTTATAAGGTATAATTTAGGCAGCAAAAAAAAAGTTTATGCTTCTCGAGTGTCAAGTTACCTTTTTTTACTCATGGGCATGTTATACTTGTCCACACAAAATTTCCCATTTGAAAAAAAATCATTTTACAGACTTGTTGCATAAATAACTATTTTCGATCAATATCACTAACACTAACGAGGATAGTCGATCATATATGAAAACATTATTTCATTTACAGGCTATTGACTGTTGAACCAGGACCATCCCATGATCCTCAAGCCTCTAAAGAAACTGAAGACACTGAAAGGCTTTCCTGTTCTGATTCTGAATCCAATATGCCTGATACCGACAACCTAGAGAAAGGCGAAGACGTCCAATCTGCATCTTCTTCAGCGGAATTATCACCTGCTGTAATATTACAACAGACTCAGATTGATCGCATATTCCTGCCAAGGAGACCCAGGCTACAAAAACAAGAATCTACCACCGATGCAATTGTTAAATTAATAATAAAGGACATGCTGCCTCTTTCATTTGTTGAAGGCAGAGGTTTTATTGACTTTATGAAGAAAATTTTGCCGACTTACGAAATTCCGAGCCGAAACACAATTAAAAATAGAATTTCTTTACTTTATGACGTCGAGAAACAAAAAATCAGGAAAGAAGTTGAAAATTTTGAATGGGTATCATTAACGACTGACTGTTGGTCTTCACGGAATACTGACTCATTTATCACAGTGACCTTACATACCATTTCCAAGAACTGGCAACCTATAAATTACATACTCACGACTGAATATATGTCTGATCGACACACTGGCACAAATTTAAAAGACAAATTAGAAGAGATATTCAGTGAATGGAAGATATTGGGAAAGGTTAGTGCAATAGTACATGACAATGCCGCAAACATCGTTAGTGCGGTCAAAAGAACGACTGAAGAATGCGTTTCAGTTTCTTCGCTTACTCATTCGCTGCGATTATGTATAAACAAGGGTCTTGAGGCTCAAAAAGTACAGCAACTGATCGCCAAATGTTCTTCTATCGTGGGGCATTTTAAGCACTCCAACGTAGCCAGTAATGCTCTTAAGGAAGCCCAAAATAATGCTAGTCTGCCAAATCATAAGCTGTTACAGCACGTAAAAACGCGATGGAATTCCGTTTACTATATGATCGACCGAATTGTGGAACAAAGACAGGCAATTGTAAATGCTTCAGAATCGTAATATAACATCCAGGTCCCATGCTATTAACTTTGAATTAACTAACCCAAACTAACCCAGACTGGGACTTATTGGAAGCGTTAGTTTCCACTCTAAAGCCCATTACACTATCTACAGCTATAATGAGTTCCGAGAATTCGCCAACTATTTCAATAGTAATACCTATCGTACAATCTTTACTTCAAAATTTCTTAACTGCCAGTGACGATGACGTAAAAGAAATAACAGATTTTAAGCGAACCGTATCTGAACAATTAAAATCTAGATTTCACTGGACAGATAACCTTAGCGTTTGCCAAACGAAAAGAGTTGACCTTTATGACCTGGCAACTTTTTTGGACCCCCGCAAAAATCACGAAAGCAGTTTTTGGAATAACTATTAAAGTTAAGTCTAATATTAAGCGCCTTTTATCAGAAACCGTCGCAAATATAAAAGCCGAAGCTTCTGCAATAGTTCATCCATCCACTTCGCGGACAGCCATAGACTTTTTATTTCCGCCAGTGCCAGACACAGACCTTAGTTTTTCTTTGCAGGATCCAGCAGATAAGGAAATAGAATTCCAAATTGATAAAAACCTGTCACCACTGGAGTGGTGGAAGACATAATATGAACAGAGATACCCATTTCTCAGCAAATTGGCCAGAAAATATCTGTCCATCCCAGCAACCTCTACTCCATCAGAACGAGTTTTCTCAGATGCTGGAAATACAGTAACGGCAAAAAGAAGCTGTTTAGCAGGTGAAAACCGTCAATATGTTAATTTTTCTGCCTAATATTATTAAAAATTAAAATTGAATTAAGCCCTTTGTTAAAGTTATATATTTAACTATTTAAATATTTACTGTTTAAGAACTGTACTTCTGTGTTACAATTTTTGTTATAAAAAAAATGAATATTTTTATGTTAAAAATGTTAAAATAAGGATTTTATTTAAATAAAAATATATTCTGTCTGTTGGCAGAGATCTAAAAATAAAAGTAGGAATAATTTTATTTATTTATTTTTTTATTTCATTTTTCCGTTTCAAATACAATTTTATTATTATTATTATTATTTATTATTGTAAAAAACTGCTGTAGGCAAAAATATCACATATCTTATAATCCCTATACACTTCGTTGTTGGTTCAGTTTGTTGTTTCACCCGCTATCTTTAAGAATATATAATATGCCCTATACTATACCTATCTTAACATTCTTAACCTATACAGTTTTCGAATACCAGATATTTGAGTCTTAGATATTTTCGGTATATATATTCAGTTTTCGATTAACCGGTTACCCGATATCCAAATACCCAGTTTTTACTTTACTTTCTATCTTTTTTACCATTACTTGAGAACCCGGTGGTCCAGTGCCATGTAACTAGATAACCGAATAATCGATTAATCGGTTAACCGAGAAACCGGTTATTCGGTTAATCGATTAATCGAGATTAAACGAGAAATCGGGTATTCGGTTAAGCGAGTATCCGATTTCGGTTTTTTGAAAAAACGCGGATAATCCGAAACCGGTTAACCGACTATCCGAAAAATCGTCTTCGGTTGCCAGCACTACCTTTAACATCTCAATTTTTTCCTTCCAGTCACAACATTGTTGTTGAAACATTAAATAGCAGGGTTTGAAAAATTAACGGAAACAAATACAATATTTACTTACTGGTTAATAAGTTCTGTTCGACAGTATAGTCCAATGTAAATTAGTCTAAAGGACACAATCACGTGAACTCTCATGAAAATAATTAGCTGTTTTTCACTTCGCTATTCGAGAATTCGAGCATATTACGAGCGTGTCATTATGATAACGATATTTTTTTAAGTTGTAACCCCACATTCTTACAAAAATGAAGTTTGTTTCAGCATAAATAAAAATAAATGACCTATCGCTATCGTAACAATCGTGTCATGTCTCCGTGTCCCCTATCATTTCTTCTACAAAAATTAATTTTAACATCTCTATCAGTAGAGAAATCACAGAGAGAAATCCATCGAGTATTGATTATCTCTTTAATGAATATCCTTAGAAAGGGAGATAAAGCGGAGGTATTTTTAATTGATTAACCTCGGAGATATGCAGAGCGAACGGGTCAGTCTGATAAATTATTAGAAGATAGAACAACAGGCGAGAGCGCGCTGAGAAACGCGCTCATGGGATTCCGAAACTGAAAGCTAATGTTGTGGGGTCAGTAAAATAGGGGTCTTAGAATTAATATACACTCGGAGGGCGGAATGTCGTAGATTTAATTTAACTGGCGCCCTGGTCATTGCTGATATTTATGGATGAAGCTTATTGCGTCTATTTATCACAACAAAAACATATGCTTGTATCACGTTAAATTGCCATATTCACACTTACCAAAAAGATTACCGGACAAACAATTGTTTCAAGGTCTCTAGCACAGAATAACCTAAATCCATAAAACAAAGGAAATTGATATTTACAGCAAATATATTAAGTACATTTACAAAAAAAAAATAAACAAATAGAAAAACTGAATGCACTCTTAACTTTATTCAAGAGCACAAATATGATTAAGTTTCTTCTCCAGTCTCTCAAATCAATTGTTTTGTAGCATTGGGATTATTTTAATATTAAGAATTATGTGAGCATTAATAGATAGATATACTTATACCGGGTGAACACTTTTATTCTGGGACATAGGAAAATACGTGCAAAAATTATAAATTACTGGAATAGTGTCAGTTTCCCTTATATCTTAAAAGTTTAATGGTAAATGTGTTGGATAAGCACAACAGATCTTCATCCTGAACACAAAACTACGGTAATTTAAGAGGTTTCTTTAAAAAACGAAACATTTAACTAATTTTTCTAGAACACCTTTATGACACCTACTCAGGTATTGTCAGACTTTTTGACGCTTTTGATGACTTTCTGAATTTGTCAATTTATTTTGAAACAACAGTAAATAATCATGGGTCGTCCTTCGAACATCGACAGGAAAAGTAAACTTCGTGTTGTTAAAATGTACCATAACCAAGAACTTAGCATACGCCAAGTCAGGGATACATTGAGTGGGTATTATGACGAAGTAATTAGCAAACCGACGATACAGCATATTCTGCAAGAGTTTAATAAAGAAACGCCTGATGAAGTTCGGCCGCCAGCTCAACAAGCAAGAGCAGTGAGAGATGAAAAGGTAATTCTCGGTGCCTTCCATGCGGATCATGTGATAGCAGCAGAAGTGTAGGCAATAGTGTGGGTTACTCACAAACTCGGTGCTGCAAGTTCTTCATAAATATAATTTTAAACCTTATAAACTACATACTCATCAAGAATTAAAAAAATTTGATTACGAAAGCCGGAACAATTTTTGTGATACAATGTTTCAAAAAGCTAATGAAGACCACAATTTTATAAGAAATATTTGTTTTACCGATGAATCCAGCTTTTTCTTACATACTAAGCCAAACAAGCAAAACAATAGGATTTGGGGTAGCGTGAACCCAAGGCATGTCATCATTACTCCCACACAATATCCTAAAAAAGTAAACATGTGGCTGGAATTTTAAACCATCATATTTATTGGGCCTTTTGTGACTGACGGTAATTTGGATGGCGAAAGATACCTTAGGTTGCTTCGTGACCAAGTAATTCCACAAATAAGACAAATAGCTGATATAAATCAAATATGTTATCAACATGATGGCTGACAATCTCACTTTGTTCGCCCAGTCAGGCATCTCGTCTGTTAGATGAAGCGTTCCCCAATCGATGGATTGGACGTGGTGGTCTCCCGACCTTGCACCATACGATTTCTTCCTGTGGCCTTATTTATGCAATAAAGTCTTTACTACTCCGTTAAAATTTAATTCAATTGAATAAGAGAAAATGCTATTTTATTAGCAGCTTACAACATCGATGCCCTAATATTAGCTAATGCAAGGCAATAATTTTTTTGATAAATTAAGTCATTGCCTAATTCAGAATAGTGGACTTTTTGAACATTTGTTAAAATAATATCTATGAGTAGTATTAGTGTATATGCTTTAATTGGTAAATTGTGAATATAAATGTTTAAAAAAAGCAGTATTTCATTTATTATCATCAGTTTAGTTTTCTTTTCGATGTTAGATGCACGTTCAATGATTAATTATTATTAATGTTTAAAATAAATAAACAAATTCAGAAATATAGAAATTTGATATGTGTCATCAAAAGGGTCAAAAAGTCTGAAAATACCTTAGTAGGTGTCACAAAGGTGTTCTGGAAAAATTTACTAAATGTTTCGTTTTTTTTAAGAATTCTCTTAAATTGCCATAGTTTTTTGCTCAGGATGAACATCTGTGGTTATCCCAAACACATTTACCATTAAACTTTTAAGATATAAGGAACGCTGACACTATTCCAGCAATTTGTAATTTTTGCACGTATTTTCCTATGTCCCAGAATAAAAGTGTTCACCCGGCATATTAGATATAGGGTACCCTATTTAACAAAAGTTTATATTTATGTTGCACCGCTTTTGTAAAACAGCATGTCTAATTCAAAATGTTTATCTTTGATTCCCAGGAATCTCCTAGGGAAAGTGTAAAGTATCTGTAATATCTAATGAGATATTACGAAGTGGACAGACTGTATACACTATTCTAATATTATCTACTTGCACGCTATATAAAATGCATGAAAATGCATAGGTGAATACTTCTAGTCCTATACCAAAAGTTTCTGTCCTTCTATGTATTGAGCGTTTTGGTTAAGACGTCAACTATTCAAGTCTGGTTACTTACAGTTTAGGTCTCCAATGACTATCCTGGGTTTAAGGCCCTGTCAGATTTTCAATATCATTCTGCAGCAAGACATTCTTTCAGCATGAAAATATGATGTGTTATATATCTTCAATTGGGATACAATAGCATTTGTTGTCTTAATTGATTTTGATGTTATGTAAATGGGCAGGGCTTAAACAGTATTCGTATCACATTTTATTCATTGTTTTAATATGCCAGCTTGTGATTTTAAAATCAAGGCATTCATAATTCTTGAACTGCTTAGATTAAAACATCCCAATCTCTCTTGGGCTTCCTCATCAAACAATTCGTTGTAATCAGTTTTTGTGTAGATTGGTAGTAGTTTAACTTCTGACTTTGTCTGTATTTTGTTCTTACCTACAGGGCCGTAATTAGGCATAGGCTAACTAAGCCCTTGCCTGGGGGCGCAAGGCGCCAAATGCGCCGAAGGGCGCCGAGTGCCAAACTCAAGAAAAGATAAATAAAATAATTATCTTGTTACAAAAAAATATATATAACAGTTTATACGACAAGTAAGCACATTAAAGAGTTACTTGAGGAAGTAAAAAAAAATCGAAATGATGGTTTTGAAAAATCCGAGAAACTTGTCAAAGATTTTTGGCTGAGCTGTGATGTCCCTGCGGAATATCAGGAAGTTCAAAAACGGAAAATTTAAAAAATTCCTGGAGAGCTTAGTTCGGACTCACATATAACACCAGATGCAAACCTGAGGCGAATATTATATCAAGTAATCAACTCGATACGTTTCGAATTAAATAACCGATATACCAATCTGAATGAAATCTCGTCAGATTTTGAACTGACATCGTTGTCCAAAATCCTACTTTAAAAACACATCATAAGGTTTTTTGCTTAAAAAAATCGCAATGATTTGGATGTAGTTGAATTAATCCAAGAGGCAGATTTACATTTCAAGCCAAAAAACTTTTTGATTTGGAAGAGCTCTCGATATTTGAAATTAGAGATGCCACGAATATTCGGTGAGTATTCGGCCATTTTTTTTTGTACTCGGTATTCGGCCGAATAGGTACTGTATATTCGTCGGCCGAATACCGAATACTTATTGATGAAAAAATCGCACAAAATTACTAAAATATTTTATCTATTTCATTATTTCATTAAGAAATTATAACACACTTAATACTTAAAATCTATCAGTGGTAAGTTATGATGAATAAACACAATTTTGCAGCATTTGTTGGGAGCAAACGACTGCGCTTTTCCTCATAGATGATGCCTGCTTTTGAAAATAGCCTCTCACTGTATGCACTACTGCCAGGAGATGATAGATAAATCTTAACGAATTTTGTTAGATTTGGATACCCTTTTGAGTTCACTGCCCACCATTTGTACGGGTCTGTCGACCGATCTAGTCGAGTGCTTTTCAAATAAAAATCAATTTCATTTGCTGTATCACTTTTCCTCATAACTTCACTTTGGTTATTGTCCATAGCGATTTTCTCAAAACAGTTCCAGAAACTGTCGCGTATTTCGATGTATGGATTTGTATATTTTTCATTAGTATTTTTTTTCTTACAAGGTGTAGAAGAATTATCATTGGATCTACTACATTTATCACAACTCATTTTCAGAGCTTCTAAGAAATTTTATCTTTTTGCGCTTTCCACTTGAGCTAATCCCAGGAAATTAGTTTTGAAACGTGGCAATTAGATATTTGTCAAGCTCAACTTTAAGTGAACATCTCATTCTTAACAAATTTGGTGTTCGAACTGTAGTCTCTTTCTTTTCCAGGTATTTCAACAATATGACAACATGTGGAATCATTTCAGAGATGCAGGAAATACCTTGGCTGGTTATATTAGTTATCACTTCGAACGGTTTGAGGAGTTTGATGCATTGCTTCATTAACTCCTACTGTGACGGTGTCAAATTGTCCAAAAATCATTGATCTGTTTCTCTTAAGTACAAAGAGACGGCTCGTTTTTGTTCTACTAATCGCTTCATTAAATAATACGTCGAATTCCAGCGTGTGCTAACTTCTTGCACTAGCTGGTGAACAAAACACTTGGTTGAATCATATTCTGCGACTCGTACATATTTTATCATATTGATTCCACTGTCGTGAACAAGTAACTCTAAGGAATATTCCATCTTTCCGCAATTGCATTAAGCAAAATACCGCGAACTGCTCTTCTGCCGAATATTCGGCTGCCGAACATTCGGCGCATCGGCCTAGAGCATGACCGAATATTCAGTATTCGGTATTCGGCCAAATCAATATTCGTGGCAACTCTATTTGAAATATACCAAAACTTAATTAAATTCGACTTACTTTCGAAAGATCCAGATTTTTCAATTTCAATCCAAATCTTTTTCACCTTACCCGTTACAAGCGCAACTTGCAAACCTTCTGTTTCTAAATTAAAGCTTGTTAAAAATTATTTAAGGTCATCAATGTCACAGGAAAAATTAAGCCATGCAGCTTTAATTTCTATAGAAAGAACAGTAACGGAGTCGATACCTATCAGAGTTTGCTTTACAGAAAGCACGAAAAGTTCGTTTTTAATTAAGTTTTGGTATTTTTATTATTTTTGAGTTGTTGTTTATTTTTGTGTACCTATTTGTTTTTGTGATATTTTATTGTTTTAATTTCTTCTTTTTGTTTTGACTTTACAAGTCATACATGTACCTGAATACATAGGTTAAGTTTTTGTTGTGTTTTCGTTTTGTACTTAATTTTGAATTTTAACAATTATATATTTTACTATATAATTTTATACTATTGTTTTTTTACATAACAAAAAAAAACTATTAGGAGGCACCAAAATTGGAGCAGCCTTCAGTAAATTTTTGTCTAGTAGTCTAGTGCTTACCTGAAACAATATTTCCTCGTTTTATTGCTGATATTTCTGTTTTACAGCTATAACTTTACTGTACACTGTACTATACTATAGGCTAATAAATAACATGCTAATAATAATCCCGATCCATGCAGTTATTGTTAAGTTTAGAAGTGCGTTGCAAAAAACGGATTTTTTATTTGGAACAAATGTGATCAATATGAGGACAAAACGTAAGATGCCAATTATAAATTTTGCCTAAAACTTCAGCATTGTCTACCAGTTTAGTGTTGTTTAGAGCAAAAAATTAGTTCGTATTAGGTTTCTGTAAATACATGTTTAATTTATGATCAAATTTGTCTTAATTAATTTTACAGTAAATTTTCAAATTATGTTACTTTCTAAGCTATCAGAAATTACATGATCTGTAATGTCATCAGCCAACATAAATAGGTGATTAACTGATTAACCTGCACGCTTCGAAGATAAGTCGTTCACATATAGTAAAAATAACAGTGACCCGAGAAGATATCCCTGTTATTCACCTGCCTTGTATCTGGGTATGAATGTTTATATTTAATCAACATTTTTCTGCGGGCCATAAAGAAGATATTCCAACTTAACAGAAGACCTCTAATAACCAGATTATAAAGTCTTGAAAGGAAGAAATTCTTCTTTACCGTGTCGAAAGCAATTAATAAATCAAAAAATAGCGATACTACATATTTTCCCGCATCAATAGAGGAATATAGACAATTACGTAAATCGATGGAAGCAGATTCGACAGATTTACCTTGTTGAAAACCATGTTGACATGAACCTAGTGTTTTGCATTTTGACAAAAATGTGTAGCTTTCTTATTCACGACTTTCCCTAGTATTTTAAAATTGTCTATAGTTTTCAATATTACCAACCTCATTAGTCTTGTAGCCTGGTACTACCACTGCTGTTTTAAGGACTTCTGAAAAATTAATATTTATTAACTAGACCAGAAATGGACAAATTAAGCGTTGAATAGATTTAATTAATCTATGCCATCTGGCCCTGACAAACTTCTATAATAGTACTAATAACTCCTTGAATGGTAAGTAACACAGAGGGTGTTAGATACTTACCATTCAAGGAGTTATTCTTTATGAGAGATACCGTGTTGATGGTTTCGTATTTAATATGATATAGGGCCATTTTTGACTAAGAAATCACAATCAATGCCAAGGATCTAGCTTTACAAAAAATAATTCGCCTTGGGAATACGTCATACAAGGACTGCCATAAGGTTATCACTCTCGCCCATCAACATACATAGTGACTCTATCAAAAAAACTGTTGTGGAAAACTTACAAATTTTACAGTATTTGGACGGCATAGAAAAAATGGTAAACAAGCAGCAAGTAACATGGGAAAACTACCTATCTGGCTAGATTACCAGAAACTCCGCCTGTCCATAGAGAAATAGAAGGCCATATAATTTAGCTCCAAATTCAAATCAAGGAATGAAAGGGAAATTAGATATAATAAAAATGTAGAAATTAGCAATATTAATCAATTTAGTTATAAACTCATGAAACATGTTGATCTCATGCTAACGAAACCCCTCAAAAAAGTTGCTTCATAAAAGCATTATGTCGCTTATAGAGGGAATAATATTGATTTGTATAAAAGTGGATAAGCAATGGCCGCCTGTTGCACTATTCAAAAGTGGCAACCTATGGCCGAAAAAACGGGTTTCTACGCATGACAAAATCGAAGCAAAATCGAAAAACGTAAACAAAGAAGATCCCGTTTCGTCATGCGCACTAAAACACTTGCCGTCTCAGCAGGCGTCGATCAGGACCGAACTTGGCTTTTGTCTTTGACGTGTTTTCGTTTTGACGGCGCGGCAATATAAAAGCAAGTTTTATAAAAAAAATGCCCTGCGGCATTCTATGCCACTTCTACCCTTAGTAGAATAATCCTCAACATGATGTCAGCTCACCTTTCACTCTTTAGGATTTTGTCCAATTGTCCATGTTTTCACCAAGATATAACTGAATAGACAGAGGAAGTTGAGACTAATAGATACAATTTTAACAAAGTGGATGCTAATTTATAGAAACAAACTGCTTTGGAAAAATTGATAAAAAAAATTCACATTCCTTCACAAAGATGCAACCGGGGGGACATTGAAAATGCCAAAGCAGAATGCAACGCTTATTAAATTTGAGATCTGAGAAAACTAATAATTGTGTGGAAATATATAGTTGATAGAAGTTTGAGAGAGATCAGGTTAGATTACGTAAGTTTAGTTTACCAAAATATACCAAATAAATGTATATTACTTCAAGCCTCGTTCTTTTTTACAATTTAAAACGTTATAATTGTGGTTGTAAAAAGCAAAAGACCATTTGCATTCGATTCGTCTCACATTCCTCGATGTCACCCTCACCCACCATTAACACAATCTAATGTAAAAAATGACTTTTAGCAGATTACGCAAGTTTCGTTTACCAAAATATACCACATAATTGCATATTACTTCAAGTTTCGTTCGTTTTTCTATCTATAACATTAGTGGTGGTTGTAAAAACTGCACTCGATTCGTCTCTCAATCCCCGATCTAACGCGGTTAGTTTCACTTAGTATCAACTTATTTTAGCCATTTAAGTCGGTTCCAACATGTTATAATTAATTTTAATAGATTTGGTTAGTTTCGGTTAGTCGTCTAATCAATTTTCGGTTAGTTTCTCTTAGTCGCAACTTTTTTTACTTATTTGAGCCGGTGCCGTTACGTTATAATTAATTTTTATAGATTTGGTTACTTTTGGTTAGTCGTCCAATCGACTTTCCGATAGTTTCCCTTAGTCTTAACTTATTTTAGTCATTTGACCTGGTTCCGATACGTTTTAATTAATTTGAATCGATTTGGTTAGTTTGGTTTAGTCGTTCAATCAACTTTCGGTTAGTTTCACTTAGTCTCAAATAATTTTATTTTCATTCATTTGAGTCGGTTCCGATCCGTTATTATCAATTTTAACCTTCCAGCGGGCGCGCTGTATAATTTCCCTTCAGCGGGCGCTTGTCGTAAATTTTACGTCATCAAGTTTTCTCCATGTAAGAGGGGTTTTCTTTATATAAATGTTAAGGAATTGCTGTAAGGTTATGAAAAATGATAAATAACAGTACTTTTAAAAAAATATATTTGACTTTCTTAACCAAAAAACGAAACTAAATATGTTAATATTTCAAAAGAAAATATTTTATCGACCTATTAGTCAGAATCAATATTCTCATCCTTACAATTGTTGCAAACTACCTCAACTGCAGAATGGTTCTTGCATGTAAAGGAATGACAACGGCAACACTTCATTGATGCTGAGGATCTTTTCTTCTCCAGGGCACATGACCGACAAACACCACGTTTTGGAGGGCTTCTGTTTTCTCCTTCTGTTATCGGTTCAACTTCCCGACCGTAATTCACTTTGAGAAAAGCACTTATATCTTGCGGCAAATATTTGACACTTGGTCTGAAGATAAGATGCTCTTTCATCATGATAAATGCCAAATTTTTTAGGAAAATTCTTCGATGCTTTGGAGCCTTTCTTGGACAGGCAAATTTGTATAAAATTTGAGCATTTATGCCGCCAATATTCATTAGAGTGTAGAAAACTACACACGGCCATCTCTTTGTAATTCTAGAGACCGAGTAAGCGGCACACATTTTGTCGACTGTATCCACTCCGCCTTTGGTTTCGTTGTAGTCCAGTATAACCAGAGGCTTTCTGGTATCAGGATCCATTTCGTTGTCGTCATGTAATGTTGAGAGTAATATTACAGATTTGTTTTTCCGAGGTACATAGGAAAGCATCATTTTTTCCTTTTGAAAACCAAAAAGAGTGGATCCAACAGCTCTGCTTTTGTCCGGCAAGAATTCTTTTGGGATTTCTGCTTTGTTCTTTTTTAAGCAAATAATCAGCGAGTGGTACACTTGTGTACCAATTATCAATGGTCAAATTCCGGTTTGAATTTTCTATCGGAGTGACTAGACGCTTTACAATATCTGTTGGAGTATTAGAGGCCGCAAATGGTCCATCGGGTTGTATTCCGCAGTATATTTCCAAATTGGATGTGTAAAAACTTTTGGCATCACATAACGCAAACATTTTCAGCCCGTATTTTGCTGGTTTGCTAGGAATATATTGAATGAAGCTACAACGACCTCTAAATGGATGCAGCATCTCATCGATTGTAGTATATTCGCTCAAATTGAATGATGACTTGCAGTTGTTGACGAAAGTTTGGAAAAAGTCACGTATCGCTGCCAGTTTGTCAACTTTCCTCCTTTCAATTCGGGTATTCTTGTCATCGAATCTCAGGCAACGGGTAATGAAGAGAAATCTCTTGTAACTCATGACAGCTCTTGCGATTTCAATGCCAGTACCGTCACTGGAAAAAATCTCTTTCACATTTGCGTGGTGAGATTTTTTTATACCGATCAAATATAGCAGACCCAAGTATGCCATAAATTCATGCCTGTCGATATTTTTACAGTCCCGATCTCTAGAATATTGACGGTCAACTCTCAACTGATCGATATACATATTTGTGTACCTCAAAACATCGTCAATCATAGACACATCGATAATTTGGAAGAACGCATTTAATTCATTTTCAATACCAAGAGCTTTTTGAGTCAAGCCAGTGGGGACTGTGACTACGTTTATCCCCTTGGTTTTTCCAGAAACACGGTAAGTTGCCTTTCGCCATTTTGTAGATTTATTTTTTCCAATGAAAAATTCTTCCATTGTTTCGTCCTCTTCTTCAGATTCGCCTGAAGTGTTTTCTTGTTCGGAAGCACTTTCTTCAGCTTGTTGCTCGATTTCTTCTTCCGAAAAATCGCTGTCACTCGAGGGAAAGTAAGTCTCACTATCTTGCTCTGGCTCTTCGAATAAATCTCGAGCAATTTCTTCTAGTTCATTTTGTGTAAGCGGCCTACGAGCCATGATGAAACACGTCTAAAACAAAAAAATACATTTAGCTATAAAAGAAACGATATAAATGAGAAAAAATAGTTTATTTAATATACTTACACTTTAAGGCGCGTGTCGTAAAATTTACGATTAAAGGAAATTCCCAAATATCAATGAATAACAAAAACTACTAAGCACAACCGGTACGTCTATAGTTTAGAGAGACACTGACCTTCGAATAGCTCGGAGCTCGACGCTTGCGACTAAGTGGTAAAAGTGGGGGAAGCGATAAGGTGCATTTGTCGTAAAATTTGCGACAGCGCGCCCGCTGGAAGGTTAATGGATTTGGTTAATTTTGGTTAGTCGTCTAATCAACTTTCGGTTAATTTCACTGAGTATCAGCTTATTTTACGATACGTTATAATCAATTTTAATAGATTAGACTATTTTTGGTTAGTCGTCTAATCAGCTTTCGGTTAGTTTCCCTTAGTCTTAACTTATTTTAGTCATTTGAACCGGTTCTGATACGTTATAATCAATTTTCATGAATTTGGCTAGTTTTGGTTAGTCGTTCAATTAACTTTCGGTTAGTTTCACTTAGTCTCAAATTATTTTAGTCATTTGAGTCGGTTCCAATACGTTATAATCAATTTTAATAGATTTGGTTAGTTTTGGTTAGTCGTCTAATCAACTTTCGGTTCATTTCACTTAGTATAACTTATTTTATTCATTTGGACCGGTTACTATTGGTTAAAATCAATTTTAATGGATTAGGTTATTTCTGGTTAGTCGTCGAATCAACTTTCGGTAAGTTTCACTTAGTTTCAAACTATTTAAGATATTTGAGTCGGTTCAAATACTTTAAATTCAATTTTAATAGATTTGGTTAGTTTTGGTTAGTCGTCTAATCAACTTTAGGTTAGTTCCACTTAGTCTCAACTTCTTTTACTTATTTGAGCCGGTTCCGATACGTTATAATCAATTTTCATAGATTTGATTAGTTCTGGTTAGTCCAATCAACTTTCGGTTAGTTTTCCGTAGTCTTAACTTATTTAAGTCATTTGAACCGGTTCCGATACGTTATAATCAGTTTTAATGGATTTGGTTAGTTTTGGTTAGTCGTCAATCAACTTCCGGTTAGTTTCACTTAGTCTCAAATTATTTTACCTATTTGAGCAGATTCCGATATGTTGTAACCAATTTCAATAGATTTGGTTAGTCGTCCAATCAACTTTCGGTTAGTTTCACGTCATGTTGGTTCAAACCTACCTCAATGTTACGTCACCAATGACACCAAGTGTATTCTTATGAGATTTGCTAGTGTCGGCATTATTACGAAACATTATACCTGCTCTGAACAAACTATAGTCTCAACTTATTTTACTTATTTAAGCCGGTTCCTATACACTATAATCAATTTTAATATATTTATTTGGATTTGGTTAATCGTCCAATCACCTTTCGGTTAGTTTCACTTAGTCTCAACTTATTTGAGTCATCTGAATCGGTTTCGACGCGTTATAATTAATTCTAATAGATTTGGTTAATTTTGGTTAGTCGTCTAATCAAGTTTCGGTTAGCTTCACTCAATCTCAACTTACTTTAGTCATTTGAACCGTTTCCGATACGTTACAAAAATTTTAAGAGATTTGGTTAGTTTTGGTTAGCCTTCAGTTCAAATTTTCGGTTAATTTCACTTAATATCAACCTATTTTAGTCATTTGAACCGGTTACGATACGTTATATACAATTTTAATAGCTTTTGTTATTCTTGGTTAATCGTCGAATAAACTTTCAGTTAGTTTTAGTTAGTCTCAACTTATTTCACTTATTTAAGCTGGTTCCGATACGTTATAATCAATTTTAATAGATTTGGTTAGTTTTGGTTAGTCTGCTAATCAACTTTCGGTTAGATTTACTTAATATCAACTTATTTTAGTCATTTGAACCGGTTACGATACGGTATAATCAATTTTAATAGATTAAATAGTCTTGGTTAATCGTCTAATCAACTTTCAGGTAGTTTCACTTAGTCTCAACTTATTTTAGTCATTTGAGCCAGTTGCGATACGTTATAATCAATTTTAATAAATTTGGTTAGTATTGGAAAATCGTCGAATCAACTTCCAGTTAGTTTCACTTAGTCTCAACTTATTTTACTTATTTGAGCCGGTTCCGATACGTTTTAATCAGTTTTAATAGATTTTGTTAGTTTTGGTTAGTCGTCTGATCAACTTTCGGTTAGTTTCACTTAGTCTCAACTTATTTTAGTTATTTGTGTCGGTTCCGATACGTTATAATCAATTTTAATAGATTTGGTTAGTTCTGGTTAATCGTCTAGTCAACTTTCGGTTAGTTTCTCTTAGTCTGAACTTGTTTTACTTATTTGAGCTGGTTCTGAAACGTTATAATCAATTTTAATAGATTTGGTTAGTTTTGGTTAGTCGTCTAATCAACTTGCGGTTAGTTGCACTTAGTCTCAACTTATTTTAGTCATTTGAGTCGGTTCCGCCACGTTAAACTTAAGTTTAATAAATTTGATTACTTTTGGTTAGCCGTCTAATCAACTTCCGGTTAGTTTCACTTAGTCTCAAGTTATTGTACTTACTTGAGCCGGTTCCGATACGTTATAATAAGTTTTAATAGATTTATTTAGTCGTCTAATCAACTTTCGGTTAGTTTCACTTATTCTCAACTTATTTTAGTCATTTGAACCGGTTCCGATACGTTCTAATCAATTTTAATAGATTTGGTTAGTCGGCCAATCAACTTTCGGTTATTTTCACTTAGTCTCAATTTATTTTCTTTATTTGAGCGGATTCCGATACGTTATAATCAGTTATGCATAAACCGTGTCTTGACGTTCCAAGTCGTGATGCGACCTTGGAAACTCACTGTCAAGAAACCAAAGTATTCATCTGAACCGGCTCCGATACGTTATAGTCAAATATAATGTTTCTGGTTAGATTTCGTTAGTCGCCAAAATGCGGTTCGTTTTGGTTAGTTTTAACTTACATTAATTTCTGTAACCTATTTCGATACATTTTAGCCCGTTTTGGTGCTTTTGGTTACTTTTGATTAGTTTTGGTTAGTCATTCAATCAACTTTCCGATATGTTATAACCAATTTTAATGTTTTTGGTTAATTTTGGTTAGTCGCCAAAATTCGGTTAATTTGGATTATTTTTAACTTACTATAATATTTTTAATCTGTTTCGATACGTTTTAGCCATATTTGGTGCTTTTGGTTAGTTTAGGTTAGATTGGGTTAGGTTGGGTTAGATAGTCGTCGTGGGTAGTCGTTCAATCAATATTCAGTTAATTTGAGTTAGTTTTAATTTTAGTAATTTCAATCGGCGCCGATACGTTATAATCGAATTTAATGTTTTTGGGTAGTTTTGGTTAGTCGCCAAAATTCGGTTCGTTTTGGTTAGTTTTAACTTACTATAATATTTTTAATCTGTTCCGATACGTTTTAGCCTTTTTTGGAGCTTTTGGTTACTTTCGGTTAGTCGTTGAATCAACTTTCGGTTAATTTCAGTTAGTTCCAATTTATTTTGGTAATTTGAACTGGATCCGATAGGTTATAACCATTTTTAATTTTTATGGTTAGTTTTGGTTATTCGTCAAATTTCGGTTACTTTGAGTTAGTTTTAACTTACTTTTATTTTTTTTTAATTTGTTCCGATTCATTTTAACCCTTTTTGTGTTTTTGGTTACTTTTAGTTAGTTTGGGTTAGTCGTTCAATCAACTGTCGGTTAGTTTCAGTTAGCCTTAACTTATTTTTGTCATTTGAACCGATTTTGTCCTCAAAAACAGACTAACACGATCTCTCACGTATATTACGTGATGTGCCAAATGTAGCATGCACTTTTTCGTGATTTGATACCCCATAATAGGAAAACAAAAACATTTTCAATGTTAAAATCGTGATAGCTTCATAAACAAGGAAAAAAATTGTCGAAGAGACATTGAATATATGTAATACAAAAAATAAATGTGAATTAAACTTTATCGAAGCAGAAGCAATAATAAGAAAAAAAGGAAATATACTTATATACACCAAATGCACTTCGTAAAATATACAAAGTAAGTATATCAGACAAAAAACGAGGAAATGTTGTTTTAGGCAAGAAGAAAGTGTTGCAAAGCTAGAAGTGAACCGAGGAGGAAAAACGCGCGGAAGTGTGAAGGAGGAGAGTTGACGATTTCAGGCAGGTTAGAGAAAAGACATTGAGCATATTCAGTGGAAGTATTAAACGTGAACTAAACCTTATACAATGGACTTCCGCTTCGTCTTCGGTCTAGTCAACACCCGTTTTGTAGCGAGCGGCTCCTTTGTCGCCATTTTGGGTGACCGTTGTTTCTCCCCGAGGAAGAATCGGGTGTCTCAGCCAGAAGAAATTCCCATTCACGCTGGTATCCAAGCCGGATGGAACCAAATCTTCACATGGGATCATTTATGTCTGTGCTTGCAAAGATTCAGCCCACAGCTACGTGCTCGACACTTTGAAGGGTCGGAAAATATAGTACCACAGATTCAACATTCCTATCAGCTTATTCTATACTACAAGAAGATGGCGAAATAGAACAGTGGGCTATGACTGAAGTCAGATGCCCTTAGTGGGTTAGTCCGAAGCATATTAAACCAAGTTTCTGGGTGAATGCCGTTCAGCGAAGCCCACATGTAAAGCAGCAGCAGCAGTAAACCTTGTAGAAAACTATGTAATAATTACAAAAGTCGAAATATGCTCATATACACAAAAACTCACTTCATAAAATATGTAAAAATGTTTAATATAACGAGGTTATAACACTTTATGACTGGTGGTGCCTCCAAATATCGTGCAAATCATGCTAGTATTAAGATAAATTTAATATCTACAAAAAAGTTTTAAATAATAATAACTTTGACAACTTGTATTTCGGAAAATATCAATTTTTTTACTAAAGTAAATTGGACTTTAGCCTCAGAAATTTGTATTAGCGTTTTGTACAGACCTTAGTAATGAGTTCCTTAATCAATGTAACAAATAAATTCGACGTCTTAACATTAATTTTTAATAATCTAAATCGATGTAATAATAAAAATAGCATTTTAGCATTCCAAGAAAAAAGAAACATTAATACACAATAATAGGAATGTGGTCGTTTCGGTATCAAATCGCACATTAATCTAGCTCGCACAAATATATGGAAATTTCTTGAAATAAAAAACACCAAATAATTTCAAAGTGTGTATCCTAAAAGATAACTTTATTATTTTGGAATAGTATCACCTAAAGGTTGTAAAGATTTTAAAGTGTAGATTGTGGAAATTAACGAATATAATCTGTTTTTTTGCTTCTCATTTCATGTCGAGACGAAAATCTGATTTTTCAAATGTACCGTTATTCATGTGTAATTTTTGTCCCATTAGTGACATATATATTTTGGTATTTTAGGGTATGATGACAATAAACAAACTATAACACGATCTCTCACGCGTATGACGTCATGAATGTGGCAAATGTAGCATGCACTTTTTCACGATTTGAGGCCCTATACTAGGAAAACAGAAACATTTTCAAAGTTAAAAAAAATTAGTGTACTTGTGAACGACACACCAGAAGTGGAACTTCATCCGCACAAAAGAAAAACGAATCGCGGCACGTTCAACGATTGATTCGAGAAAGATAGGCGAGTTTGGCCAGGACGACGTTGAAAAGATCTTGCCGTGTCACCCTGTAACATTCTCCTTACCAACGCTATATATTCCTCTCTTCTTTTGACCACCAAGCCGCGCCGCGCCGGCGCGATTTCACTACTTTTGCAACGCTACATTTTCTTAACACGTTCATTAGCTTACATACGAACTAAAGAAGTTTCACTTCAAAAAGCTTTGAATTTTTTCAAACCTATACTCAAGAAAATTTGAAAATTTATGAAAAAATTATAAAAGTCAACATTTTTATTGTTATTGCATTAATGTTTAATTTTCTTTGTTTCTTACTAGTATGCATTATCGATATTAACTCCATTATGACCTTCATGATAATATGCAATATTTGTTTGAATCACTATAGTATTATTTGTATAATGGACAAACCTTCATACTAACATATTGTTCACTTAATAATATTAATTGTACACCACCTTTTTATCTATTTATCTATCTTCGTGACAATTTTGAATAGCTTATCGATTCGTTACCGCGTCAATATGATCATGAGTGCTGTTTGCCTTCTCGATAATCCATTACCGGCAACGGTGACTGATTAAATGACTAATAGAACATTCATTGGACTGCTTTCAGGTCAGTGCTGTATGTAAACCGGACTTTATATCATGATATCAGGTCCAATTGACACAAAAATATTTTGACCTTCTCGAATGCAGATAATGTGTAAATGGTGTACAGATCTAATTCCAATTATGTGGTTTACCATATTATTAACATCGAGAAGAATATTTAAATATAAATAGAGAACGGCTACGCTAGGACTATTTCGAAACATATCAATCTAAAACGTGTAGCCCAGAATCGAGTTAAATTTAATAAGTAAACCCGACATATGTTCATGTCAATGAAAACGCATCAGATGTAAAAGAGACAGCAGAAATAGAGAAACACACTCTCGGTCATCAAAGTTTACACAGCCTCTTCAGCGCAAACAATGTAACAGTACGTGACACATTCGTGTTAATTTTTAACACGTGCCCTAAGCCTGTGTTTGTATAGAGGTGAAGCAAAGCGTCAAATTATGGGCCTAAATATGCCGCAATTCGGACTGGGACATCTGGATACCATAGGATTTGGGGCGCGACAAAAATTCACTAATATTAATATTATCACCTACTTTTTGATGACACTGATTTCATTCAACGGAGAACGGTGCAAAAGTGTAGGTAACACAAAATTTTCTCATTAAAACGTGATACAGTTTATTGCAACCTTCCTGTCTGGTTAGGATCTCTTTTAGTAAACTTATTCCGCGATAAGTTGGACATGACATCGGCTTCTGGAATGGTTTTTAAATAAAGACATGCAAATCTGTCAAATTCTATTCAAATATAAAGAAATAGAAATTACATTCAAAAATAAAAATCTGAAAACTTGCCACCATACCATTACTTACCATTTTAATTCGATTGAAATGATTTGGTCTGCATACAGGATCCCAAGATAAACGATATTGATAATATGTTATTGGTACAGTTTGTTGCTATACCGAGTGTTGAATATGAAGTGAAAACACAAAAGTAAAATTCTGGTTATTATTTTGGCATTTTATTATAATACTATAGTTGTATTTTTATTATTTTTATCAATAATTTAATTTCACGAAGTTAGTTTGGCTACATTTCGGGGATTTTTTGGTTACTTAAACATTTACCCATTCTTAAAAGTTAGTTGTCAGATATGCCTTGTCTTAAGGCTGGATTATTAGGGAATGTAATCCGTGAAAAAAAAAATCCCGATATATCGTGATTAATGTTTTTCATCATCATCTTGTAGCCGTCACTGTCCACTGCTGTACATAGGCCTCCTCTAAGTTCCTCCATGTCTCCTCATATCATCGCTCCAGGCGTGCCGGTAGTGGTCTGCCTCTGTCTTCTTGTGGTCGCCGCTCCGATATTCTTTTAGTCCACCTGTCGTTTGATGGTCTCGCCATATGACCTGCTCATCTCCATTTCATTGTAGTTATGTGTTCAACTACGTCTTTGACTGATGGTATTATTTGGGTATTCTGTATCTTTTAATGATTCCAAGCATGGCTCTCTCCATAGCTCTTTGGCCTACTCTCAGCTTCTCTGTTGACTTTTTTGTTAATGTCAGATTTTCTGCTCCATATGTTATTAACACGCATTGTTCATACACTTTTCTCTCAGACATATGGGTATTTCACTCTTAAATACCTCTCGCAATTTGCCAAAAGTCGCCCAACCCAAACCTATTCTACGCTGTATCTCGTGCGTTTGATTGTTCTTTTCGATTTGTATTTCGTGCCCGAGGTATTTGTACATATGCGTCTCTTTTATCTCGGAGTCGCCTGTTCTGGTGCTCTGTGCAAGCACTAGAATAGTCATTATTTGGGTTATACTTGCATTTATTCGGAGACCGATTTTTGATTAGGCCTGTACTATTTCTTCGAGCATCTGTTTTGCATCTCCGATGTTATCTGTGACGAGAACGATATCATCTGCGAATGTTAGCCTTTCACCATCGATATTGATGCCTCTACTCTCCCAAAGCAATGATTTCATTGCGTATTCGAGAACAGCTGTGAAAAGTTTAGGCGAAATGGTGTCCCCTTGCCGAACTCCTCTGCCCACTTTAATTTTGCCTGTTGAAGTTTTACAGTTGTGGTGGCATTACTGTATATGTATTCCATAAGCCTTGTCTATCTATAATCTATTCTACACTGCTCCAGTGCTGCTATTATTGATGTTAGCTGGATCGTGTCGAATGCTGTATGGAAATCGATAAATACCAAGGCTAAGGGCCTATTGTACTCCACCGACTTTTCTATCAGGACTTTAATTGCTTGAAGATGGTCATTTGTCCCGTAACCTTTCCTAAAGCCGGTCTGTTCTCTTGATTGATAAAAATCTAATTTGGCAATGATTTTGGTAAATAACTTATACAAATGGCAAAGAAGTCTTATCGATCGATAGTTCTCAAGCTCGGTGATATCGCCTTTTTTATGGAGAAGTATCATTATGGCGTTGTTCCACTGCGACGGGATTATTCCCTTTTCAAAGCATAGATTAAATTAACATTTGATTTATATTAGTAGCTTTTCTCCTCGGAGTTTTACAGCCTCTATCACTATGCCGTCTTCGCCGGGGCTTTGTTACTTTCATTTCTCTTAACGAGTTTCTGATCTCTTCTAGAGTTATTTCTGGAATATCCTCTGATCCTTGGTTAATTAACTTTTTGCACAGATGTTGTTGATTGTTGCGTGTTTGTTGGTGATCACTTCTGTATAGTTCAGTATAGAAGTTTTCTGTTATTCTCAGCAGTTATTCTCTATATTTGTTGTTGCTTCACCTTGGCTGTCTTTTAATTTCAAAATCTCTCTTTTTTCCATTCGATTTTGTTTTCTTCTACAGTTTGCCTTATACTTTCTATATTGAATTTTCTTACATCCTTCCTGATTTCTTTAGATATTCTCTTGTTCAGCTGTCTCAGGTCTTCAGAGTTACTGTTATTTTGTTTTAACATTTCTCCTCTTAAGGATATCATATTTTTCGTATTTTGGGTGAGCTTCTGTTGTTTTTCGTTATTCTGTTTGCAATGTTGTTTTCCGCTTCTTTTTGTAGTGTTGTTGTCCGCTTCTTTAATGGCTTTAATTATATTGCTATTTGTGGTTTCAATATCAGGTTGGTTGTTTAGAGTAATTTTTTCTAAAGCAGCTGTGACGGAATTTTCGTATTTCGAGTCATTCTTAGGGGGGGGGGGGCTTCATCCAGTTGTTTTGAAACTTTACACTGATAAAAATGTGGAAAAAAACCTTAATAAATATTTCTTTGCTTTTTATTTATTTGCTTTAAATAAAAATTACTTAGATTAAACAAAATTTCTTTAATTTAAATAATTCGGCGTGTTTGATTTATCTTGGTTATTTCTTTGCCTTGTAATAGCAAGGCTTTTTTCCATATCAAACACATATTTACAAGATCAATCGACTTACCTGTAAGGAAGATCGATCGGAATTATCCGAGCATCTCCGCCATCCCTCATTACACTTTGTAGTATACAACTTTTTCCCAATCGGTACAATTTTTAAAGAAGTTATCTAAAAACATGGTGATTCAGCCGACCCTGGCTAGCCGCTCGAGCTCATGCATCGCCTTGATGCGTCATTACAATTTTGGTACGTGAGATTTTTGATTACATTGCATTTGGGGTGATAGGGAGAAGGTAAAGACTGGGTGGGTTTGTAATGAGGGATGGCGGAGATGCTCGGATAATTCCGATCGATCTTCCTTACAGGTAAGTCGATTGATCTTGTAATTATCCTTCGCAACTCCGCCATCCCTCATTACACTTTGTAGATGTTTAAAGTATTTGCGATGTAATCTACATTAACTGAAAACTGCGAGTTTTCTGTAGTCCTAAATTTGTAAGGCCCTTTTTATAAACTAAAATTCAAATTTATAACCATTAGATTTAATAACACACATCATGAAGGTACATATATCATATTTAACGCTTAACTGATATTAACCTTTAACTTATTTTTAATACTATACCAATATTCGTATGTAATATGATAACAAGTTGGTAAGTAAGTTATAATTGTAGCATAATATTTATATGATTCCTTAGAGTTTATGGTTCAATAAACAAGATGCCAATCCAGTGGGATTACCCACGCCAAGTTTTTTATAGAATTTCGAGAATACTTTTGATTTTTCTGTCGAGCCAGCTGTCTTCTGAATGGTTTGAAATGTAACTCCTATTCTTGGAGCTGCTGAAGTTGCCCCGTGTCGCGTGCTGTGTGCCCCAAAGATTTCCGTGTTTATACTGCTGGCTTTTAGTATTAACTTGACCCATCTGCTAATGGTTTGACTGTTGTCTGGGTGATAGGGCTTTTTGTGAGTGAGTATTACATTTTGTTTGGTTTTGCTACTTGTGGTATCGATTGCATCTGCAAATGCAACGATCTATTAGCATATTTACAGTATCTGTGAATGCCGTAATTTCTGTTTTTGAACAAAAAAATAGGTATGTTCACTAGCTGCAACTGCAATTGCAGACAGTGGAGGGTACGATCGATTGTATCTGCTAATACAACGAACTATTCACCTTTTATTGACTGGTAGCACCCTTTTTCCTTTTATGCATTCTATGTAAGTCTCTAATAGTGTGACTATACATAGTTCAGGTTGATTAATAAAATAAGGTAATATCAAACTAGGTTGAAGCCTGTTTAAGCCACTTGCTTTTATTCTATCCGGGAATCTGATTTTAATTACGTATTCATATTTAAAAATATTGTCTATTTTTACTTCCGGGTTGTCCGTGATTTGTGTGCCGTTATTAGTATTAAGAGTGTTACTAGCTTTAAAGTTAGATTTGTAGATTTAAGAATTCGTGGGGGTACATGCTCTTTAAGCGCTGTAGAACTGGATAGGAATCCCAAGTAATTGAGTATTTTGATTTTGGGGGTCTTATGTTAAATGTTCCATTGAGAAAACTTTTTATAACCGCTTCGTCTTTTGTTTGAGTAGGATGACTCCGAAGACAATTGAATATTTAGGAGGTCAAGAATAAGTTTACGGTTTTATTATATATTTGTTGGCGCTTAGAAAAACAGAAATTCCCCTATTTATTGTAAGTATTTCCGTATTGTTTGAGGGCGCTATCTGTCAATGAAGATATAATCACTTTTATCGCTTCATTAGGTACGCTTTGTTATAGAATAGCTCTCCTGACAATGAGGAAGTTTCATCAATTTTTTTTTTTTTTTTTTTATTACCGCTGATTTTGATAGCCCATGAAAAATAAGTAAACATATGTTTTTTCTTTTTTCCCTAAGCCGAAAAATGAGGCAGATACAACGCCTTGAGATGTGCTTATGGCGTCATAATACACATGAATTGTTACGTCACACCATGCATGGTATATCTATATATACAAAACTAAAAACTGGTATAGCACTTGTAATATTCATCTTTAGCGGAAATAAAAAAATACGTATCGATTTTTTTTTTTATTATTTTTTTTTTAATTTAATTTTTTTTTTACGGTTCTATAGTTTGCAATAAAAAATAATCAGTTTAATTTATCAGGAAACTTCCCTACAGCCAGAGAAATTTTCTTCCACAATGGTTGTTTCTCTCCGCAAGGAGATGTGAGTAAGTATTTTTCAGGGTAAAGATAATAGACTGTTCTGCCAGTAGGTCCCTTTTCTCTTGTATAAACCCCAAAAGTGAGCATGGTTGAGGGGGAATAACTACGCTTTTTTTTTTTTTTTTATATAAAACCTAAATCTTGTAATGTTTATGTAATTTTATTTATACTTTTAAGCAATTCTCTTTTGAATTACCAATAACTAGCCAATTGTCTAAGTAGAGTACAGTTTTTATACCCTTTAATTTTACATATCTTACAACTGGTTTCAGTTTTGTGAAAAGATATGGAGCTGTACATAAACCAAATGAAACACAATTAAATTGGTATAGTACGTTGCAAAAAACGAATCTTAACAACTTTTTTTGACTACTGTGCATAGGGATAAGGAAACATGCATCTTTCAGAGATCAGTTTTCCCCAAGAATGCGTATTTTGAAATTAAATTTTTTGCCGTCCTATGTAGTCTTCTACTTTGCTAACCGGAGTGGTGTCCTATTGAAAGGGATTTTATAATCCTGTACCCACTCTATTATTGAACTGTTTACCTTTTTTCTCTGCTCATTTTGAACGTATAATTCTAGTTCAGACGGTTGGCTAATTAAATAATTGAAAGGGAGGGCTAAGGCACTAATCCCACGGACTATAGTTGTTTCTGTAATTGATACAGTAGTTGTCTTGGCAGGATTTAGTACTCTCTTCGAGATTTAATTTTGATGGTCTGAGGACATTGCAGTTGGCAGCTAATGGATAGCTGCTGTTTTTTACTGTTTTTTTTTTTTTTTCTTTAATCCTTTTAAAAAGTAATTGTCCCATCTAAACTATCTAAGTATGTAGTTCTGGCCTCGCAGGTGTGATTTCGTCGTTTTTTTTTTTTTTTTTTTTATCCTACCACTACACAGCTAGGTGGTCGTTACTTTGTTCAGGACCATCTGGTGCTTCTGATGTTGGTAAGTCTTGATTGTCTTGATTTGGCTAAGTTATTTCCTCAGCTAGCGTGAGAGGATCTTCTAATGCATTTGCAAATGCAAAAGAGTTTCCTTGGTTTTGCTACTTATGATATCGATTGCATCTGCAAATGCAACGATCTGTTAGCCTATATACGGCATCTGCAAATGCTGCAATTTCTGTTTTTGAACAGAAAAATAGGTTCATGAATATGTTCACCATCTGCAACTGCAATTGCAGACAGTGGTTACGATCGATTGTATCTGCTAATACAACGAACTATTCACCTTTTTGCTTGCTGCTTAACCCTGGTTATGCTTTCGACTGCATCTGCAAATGCAACGATTTTTTAGCATATTTACAGTATCTGCAAATACTGTAATTTCTGTTTTGAACAGAAACCAAGAGTGTAATAATTCGCTACCTCCAATGCAATGATTTTATGTAAGAGGGTTGCAATAGTATGGTGGTTATTTGTTTTTGTATCTGCAAATACATAGCACTATACCGTTTTATTTTTGTCAGTACATATATCCTTTACATCGGCAAATGTAGGGATATAGTGTGCCTCTAACTACTTTTACATAATATACCTACTGGGGTGGAGGCTGTTGGGGGCCCTTCACATGTGCAAATGTGAAGGCCAATTTTAGTTAAAGTTATTCGCATCTGCAAATGCGAATTTGTAAATAGGTATTATTATTATTTATTAACATCTCCTGCAAGCAATGTTTACTCCAATTTTTTCCCTCACCGGACGGCTCATGTCAACACGAATTGTTTAAAAATAATGCGTTCCGGTATTACATTGCTTCGACAAAGCCGAACGATAACATTCCGCCTTTTTCCCTTAATTTTGGGTTAGTTTTGGTTAGCACTTTTAGTTCTTGTTGATTGAGCCTCCGTTGCGAGCAAAGCCAACGGAGGGCCATGCAAGCTATAATAATACCCAACTTGGGATTTAGTCGCTCGTAAATTATGCGTCAGCTTGCCTTTGTGGCTAGTTTTTAGAGGTTAATTTCGTGAGAAAAGGACACTCTTCGACTTACTCAAAATTTAAATTTTTATTTTATTATTTTTTTTTTTGAAAAGTATTTGTTAATACAGTAATAGCAATAATTACAATATACATAGTCCTTATTCCTCTAGACAGTGTTTTTGAACACTGGTATTGAGGATAATTGCATTTTAGTAATAATAACAGTATGATTTCCTATAAACTCTCTAGTATTGTGGCTATGAATATCCTTTGAAAATATTATGATAATATTTTAATTTTGAGTTTTATTTATTATCCTGTAAATAAGTTTATTCTGTTCAAATTTTAATACCTTATGTAATTGCCATACTCTTAAGTTTTCATATAGATCTGCAGTATGAGTCAGTGGATCATAATTAAATATAACTTTGTTTTTTGTTTTGCAATATTTGCATCGAATCGAATTGTAGTTTATAGTCCCACATGTGCCCCATACGGGGATCAAATATCGAAAAACGAATGATACGAAGGCATTATAACCATTTGTTTTTATTTTGATATTCCTTTATATGGTATAAACGTTTTATTCTATGTAGAACATTAATAAATGTGCAGGCCGACCGGTATATATTTCCTCCTTTTGATTGTGTTATGTAAACACTTTTTGTGATTGAATAGTATATTTCTTTGGTAGGATGTACGATTAGACGAGATTACTAGAGAACGGTTCGAATAGCTCGTATCGTTAACTGTTGCTTATTACTTATATTCATTTCGATATAATATATTTCAATTCCGAATATATTGTTTGATTCTGTGTAATTGTGCAAAGACGACAAATAAATGTAACAATGTTTTGTCATGCCCTCGTATATAAATAACAGTTTGTTAGTATAATTCAAATCGCAGTGAGCACATTTAATTTTTGTTTACTGCTTCATTCGCATTTTTGACTGTAACCCGTTCGCTCTATATTTTATTCTAATAAGTATAGTTAGTTTTAGAAGTTTGAGAGTATTTTCCATTTCAATTTTATTAAGTAAAAAAAATAAGGGTTACAAGTGTCATATTTATTCATAATACTCAGTTTAGTATTATACACATTTAGTTTGCTTTTATACAAGAGATTCTGTTTTTATATATTTAAGATAACCAGGTATTTATGTATATTTGAAATTTTGGCATATAATCTTATATGGACTCACCCCCTGATTCGCTTCTCCCGATGCATATTGCCCCCTTTTTTCGCCTCCTTTGCGAGCAAGACGTATCACTAACACTTCACTATACTAGAAATACGATTTCTAGGCATTTTTCTTCTTAAAACCAAAAGAAAGAACCGATTTACGGATTCTTGCTTGTCACCGACCGGTTCAAAATTGTAATGACGCATCAAGGCGATGCATGAGCTCGAGCGGCTAGCCAGGGTCGGCTGAATCACCATGTTTTTAGATAACTTCTTTAAAAATTGTACCGATTGGGAAAAAGTTGTATACTACAAAGTGTAATGAGGGATGGCGGAGATGCGAAGGATAATTATTGGCTTTAAAGCTTTAAAGATACAAAACCCCTCCGTTATTTAAAACAAATAAGGGTTACTTTAAATTAAAGATTGTGAATATTGGACTAAATATTTTTACTTCATCCGAGTCACGTACTCGTAACAGTTGCGCAGCCGCGTCGACGCTCAGTTCAGTTTCATTTCTGCTGCCGTCCTATAGGGACATTTTATAGATTGTATCCGCCCAAGGTCGCTATTTTTTTAGTATTTGTGATGGAAAATACATTAATTAAGTCGGACTTGCGTCATTTGGGCCCCCATTTCAAGGTAAGTTACGTTTTTATTATATTACTTAGCTAGTTACATAATTAATCGTTTGTAAATAAGAAGCGTTCTCCCATAATCAAAATGGCGTGAGTTTTACCAGTAATTAAAAATTGTTTTCTGCTGTTACTACCTAGAAATGCAGATGAATTCACGCGATATACGCCTACAATAGTGTATAACAGTACGCTTAGGCAGTTTGGCGTACGATCTTGATTGAGTATTTTTGCTTTTTACGTTGTACAAGTTTAATGGCGTCCTTTTCGTTCTTGTACCTACATAATATAATATGAGTTGATAGGTATTTCAAAGCCCTATTTATTCAATCTGAATAAATAAATGGTTGATCCATGGAAGTAGAGTTTTGAAACAAATTGTTTTTTATTTCGATTAAATCCAATAGCATTTAAAAAAAATAATTATTTTAGTTAAATGGATAAGATATATGTACTTTTAAACAATGTAGCAGGCTATTTAAATAGCATCATGAACAACAGTCACAATTGTTTTGTTTCTATTATTTTTTATTTTAGATATTGTTGTTTTATTTTTAGATCAAAATATTGACGACATCGAAGTTTGGCGTAGCCTGATGGAAATCGATTTAATGTCGTTACTAACAATAGAATCTGTGACAATCTTGTGCTATTTCCGTTCAATGCTCATTAAACTGGATCTCGAGAGGTAGCTGCATGTCCTATTAGTTTAATTAAGTAAAATATTACTGCCTTTCACTATTTTTATATGATAATATTTTTATTGACTCTAGAATTTTAGTATTTTTTTATAAAAACTAGTGTTACCGTTAAAATTAATAAGTAGTACAACTTATCCCATAATATGTTTATGTTCCTATCTAGTATTTAGAAAAAAGATGATTTTAGCTAATATTAATAGTTTTTTTCATTATAAAAATGATTTAACTTTCAAAACCAGAGCCAAAAAGCAGAGACAAAATAATCTGATTATATTTTTTATTTATATTTTTCGGGACTACTCGTTTTGTTCTTTGTTTTTAATACCCCTGAATAAAAATGTTTCTTGGATATCCCTTTTAAACTTTTATTTTATCTACTATGGACAACTGTTTCTGTCATGAATTTGGTAATTAAAAGTTATTCTGACATGCCATTTACAAATCGGTGGGTTAGATAGGGTTCGAATTTTGGATTCTTTAGCAATTAAAAGAAAACTAAGACATATAGTTTATTTCAGCTAAAACGTGAAACCTAAATACGTCTTAAGAATAATAACAGTGTTTTTCTTTTTTTTAAGCAGTATATTTGTTATAGCTTTTTTTATTTGCTAATGAAACCGACTTTTAATCACTCATCTAACTGAATTTCAATAAATAGTCCTTTTAGAAAGATCAACACATATTTGCAACAGCCAAAATTTATTTTGATTTAAGTCATTACCAACACAAACCGTAAACATTGAATAGGCTTGAGCAAATAAAAATTATTTAATTAAAAAAAGAGAAATTATTTCTTCCAAATTCCCAAAACATTGGTTTAAATAACCGACATATTTAAATTAAAACTTAAAGTTTTTGGAACAAATATATCTCAGATTTCAATCAAAACACAAAGGTTTTAGAACATATATATGTCATAATTTGTTCCAAAAGCTTTGTGTTTTAATTTAATTAGACCGGGTATTTAAACCAATGTTTTGGTTATTTGTACGAAATAATTTCTCGTATGTGAATCAAAATAATTTTATTTGTTTTAAAGTTATTTTTGTTTGATGGGAACAACGATTATAAAATCATATTGTTTGTTCGCAATAAATATTTATTTCGAAAAAAGAAAATCTTAAAAATAAATCAAATAAATATTATTTTTTATTCAAACAAATATTTGTTTGGCCATTATCAAACAAATATTTGCTTGAATAAACTCCATTTTTATTTGGATCAAATAATTATATTTTCAGTGTAGCGTTGAAGTCTCTTATGAGAAAGGTTTGACTACATCCAGGAACTGTGAGGGCCCTGTTGATGTCTTCGTAAAATTGATCTATTTCTTCTTCTTCGGCCGTAGATGTGGGTGCATAAGCTTGGATAATTTTCATTTTAAGTTTACGGTTTAGACGGATTATTACGTATGACACGCTTGCGATGCTTATAATATCTGGAGCGCATTGCATTTCCTCAGTTCCCTGATGCAGTTATTTAACTGTTGTAGGGTTATCCCGCCCATACTCGGTCGCCTGAGCCTCGTCAGTTATCTAGCAGGAGGTACCGGGTATTTTTAGACTACCGCTCGTGCAGGTGAAGTTGACTTTTGGATCACTTGGTGTTTTGATATTAAGTCCCGATCCCTTACCCCCTTAATGTTTTTACCCCGGGATAATAACGTTGATACTAGCATTATTTCTATATTTTGTTAGAACTTATAAACATATAACGCCTATAGGTAGAATTTGTTGAAAAATAAGACAAATTTTATAGAACACTGTATTTAGCTAACTACATTATTAAATATAATACAGGCAAACACTTTTGTTCATCAAGTTTTCGGACACAGCGCGATATATTCTAACAATTTTAAACTTATTTATTGAAGTATCCGTTCTTTCAGGTGTCATATTGTACAGGGTATAACAAAAATGCAAGTACGTGTACGATTTTCCTTGAGAAGGGCACAATTTATACCCGCTAGGTTTTAAAACAACTGACCTTATTAGTAAACACGTACATCAACACTTTAATCAAAATAAGAATTTATGAAAATTTAATGAAAAGTGGAGATTCCAAAGAAATTTTTAAAGTTTCATGAAAATTCCATGAACTTGCGATTTTTGTTACGTATATAATATTGCCACGTTCTTAACCTTCTTCTAATTTTATTTATTTAATTTCACTTCAGATTAAACAAAACTGGGCGTGGATGTTAAAAGAAGTTTAAAATTAAGTTAAGAAAATTTGCAATTAATGATGCGTACGCTAGAACGAGCTGTCTGAGAAGCATGCAAGCTAGGCCTTAGGTGATGCTATTTATTTATTTATTTAAAGCCACCACCAACTTGTAACCGCACAAGTCAGAAAAAATATATACAGAAGAAAACCAGCGGTGGGCGCCAGAAATTTACTAATAAAAAAACAGAAGTTAAGTCAATTCAAAATAAAAGTAAATCAAAACGATTCTGTTGTTGAGCTCAATTAATTTCAATTATATTTACTACTTCTACTTACTCCCTTTTTCGGAACATTGATGCTAAGAGATAATGAATCAAAAAGGAAAAGAACTAAAAGTCAATTAAAATAAAAGCAATTAATGACACGGTACTTGGCGTTTCTTAAAACTGTATTGGATTGTACTTGAAAAAAAAACGTTCACCTATTGCTATACGTAAAATAAATTACCGGTTATGCAGGTGCAGTTTCTGAAAATTGCCTGCAATACTGCAAGTAAAATAACTGAAAATAAATCATAACTAAATACGTCGATTAGTAGAGAGACTGACTGAACAAAAACAAACCAAGGCTAACTAATGGTAATATGCAAGATAAATCACCTTTTATACCACAAGTAAGATGATAATTACTAATAATTACTTATTATAAAGCAAGTAAAGCTTATATACATAAAGGTTAAATAAACGGTTACTAAACTAACCAGAACATGATCACGTAATGTTCACACTTCTCGGGTCCTCTAGAACGCAATACTAGATAGCTATATTGTAGTTACGTATGCGATGAAACAGTGAAAAATCCCGGTAATGTAACGGATGAAGAACAGGATACGCGCAAACTCGACAGGATATCCCTTTTCCAAGATTTAATCCAGCCAATGCCTACAAACCACATGCTTACTGCTCATAGTTTTTCCGTTAATTTCTGAGACAATCATCCAAGATTTTGATCCGTCACATTCTAAATGATTTAAATAAATGCCCTGGGCACAAAGAGAATAGATACTTAAATAGTTCACCCAATATGTCACTACTAATTAACTCATACACTGACTAAGGCATCAAAGTGCTGTCGAACTCGTGGAGGTCGCAGTCGATGCTACACGCAACTCGCGGAAAGGTCGTTTTAAAAATCCAGCACAAATTTTCAGTACGATCTGTTGCCTTCGAGCATTGACATCAAGCGAGAACTTAAATCACTCATATTTTGTGTTTCTCCCCTATTTAACTATGTTGCCCTGCGACTCCAGTAGGCATGCTTTATACTATACTCGTAATCCATAATACTCACAGTGGTCTCAAAAAAAATATTTATAAATCATAGATCAATGCATAGCGGTTTCGCGTAAGTGCCTTTTCACACATGCCGGATAAGATCATCCGGTATCGGATATCCGATCGCGAGGTACGTAACATTAAATGAAAGCTTTCGCGCGTTTGTCGGACAGTCGGATGGCGGAAACGTGCTGGATAAACCGGATATCCGACATCGGATATCCGATGTCCGGTTCCTGTGAAACGGGGCTTACACATTCCTACAAACAGTACCAAGGGTGCGCAGCTTACTGACGATGGAGGCGGCGCAAGGCAAAATCTTAAATCCAGATGACAATTCGCATGATTCCAGGCATTAGACAAGAAATAAAATTAATTTTAGCGAATGTTACATTAAAGAAATCCGACGAAAACCGAAATAGGGCGTTCGTGATCGTATATTGTCGCAATTAACTTATACTAGGGGGTAAGTTGCTACCTATTAAAATAAGGTAAGGTAAACTGTTGTAAGGTGGCTTGTAGTGAGCTTATTAACATCCCTTTTTTACACTTGTAAATGCACCAATCAATCCCGTTCCTTTCTGAAAAATTAAAAATACAAATAAACTGAAAAATTTTAAATTGCCAGACACAGCGAAAAGCGTTTCCACAAGCTTAGGTAGCCAAAGGAAAGCAAAGACAAACCGTCTAAAAACTGAATCAAAGAAAACAAGTTGCCCCAAG
The DNA here is from genome assembly GCA_016904865.1 of Pissodes strobi. NCBI lineage: Eukaryota > Metazoa > Arthropoda > Insecta > Coleoptera > Curculionidae > Pissodes > Pissodes strobi. The sequence continues at coordinate 200,223 of MU182703.1, forward strand.
GAAAGATATGGAATACACCGGAATTAAAGTCCACTACATTCATACTAAGCATATATTTTACAAAATTAACTTACAGCCTCATCATTATTTAATTTAAGAAAACATGTACCTGGTACGATGTAGGGGACTCTAGTTCCAGTGCATTTCATATTTTTTCGTTGGAGCAACTAGTTTTCTTTGATTCTGTTCTGAGACTAATTTAGTGCAAATCTTAAGCGAAGCTACTTTCACGGGCATGCATGCTTCGACAGAAACTTGGAATTAAGGCTTCTAAACCTTCTTTAATTCTAATTAGTGGCTAACTTTTCCCTTTTTGAAGGGCACTAAAATAAAAGGATATTGCTCAAACCATATGACCGAGCCACCAAAACGAAACGAGAGGAAAAACTGCAGGACTTTCACCGTAATTAATGGAAAACCATTACTAATACGTCAAGTACCTAATATATGATGTTACTTTTCTTGTGTTTAATGATTACAGAATGAGGGAAATGAATAAGAAAAATGGTGGTTAAAATTTTGATCCAATTAGCGATTAAGTATATACTCATTTTCAGACCGTCACAATATGAAACCGAAAACATCTGATATCTTAACCTAATCTTCAAACCTAAGCTATTAAATGCGTTTATCTATTGATACTCAAAAATTATCGATAATTTTGTCCATGAGTGTATTTTGCAAAATAATAAAAGATAATAAAACATAATATATGTACTTTCGTTTTGTACATTAATTTTTTTTTGTTATTCTACGAAATAGCCAACCAAATACCTAAACGTTTCCATCTAAAACAAAACTGCTTAACATAGAAATACTCAAAAAACATGAAAAATTGCAATGAGTTTTTTTCTTTTTTTATAAACTATAAACAATCTAGGAGAAAAAAACGTAAAAATAAATCATCAACAGGTTGAAACACCTCAAAAAAATACTGAGTCCTGGGATGCAGGAATTGGATTCCCTATTGGTAATATACACACATCAAAATGGCCTCCTTTTCAGTCAGATAGGAATACGCCATTTTATTAAGAAACAAAAACAAGACTGGGCACACGTACTCATTACCGATGATTCCAGATTTGATTTGATGTCATATTCTATAAGGGTGTGGACCTGTAAAATAAAAATCGAATGCAAATCGTGCAGGATGTGGGTAGGTACCAAGGTGAGACGGTAATGGCTGGAACTGGGGTTGGAATTGGCTGTCAAACTGACCTCATTCTTCTGAAAGGTTTTTTAAACAGCTAATGCAAGTCTGAACACAGTTCTCCTTCCAGAGAGGCAGCAAGTCGGGGTTAATTTCTCACTTATGCATAATTATGCACTTCTGGCCAAAGCTTCATATGAACTTTTTAATCCATACATTGCGAGAATAGTAGTTAATAATTTTTTAGATCAGCAATATATTGGAGTAATGTCGTGGACGACTTGAATCCCAGCACATAATATACACTGTGGGCAAAATTTTAGTGATGCCGTCGAGACGAGAGATTCTCGTCTCTCGTCTCGTCTCGTCTCGTCTCGACGAGACGAGAGAGGTATTTTCTCTCGAATGAAACTTCGAGACGAGACGAGAGAAAGATGCTCTCTCGTCGAGAATTTCTCGTTTTTCTCTCGATTTCTCGAGCAAAAAATTGGCATAACAATAAAAAAAAAACAAGACAACTTTATGATTTTTTTCATACATAAGTAATTTGGTGATACCTATTGTATTAAATTCGGAGTTAGCATACACATTTTCTACACTTATGGTCGGTTTCCCAATGTCGAGTTAACTCTTAACTCGCGAGTTACCCTCGATTTTTCTCGAGTTTTCTCTTAACTCGTTATTGAGAAACCGGCCCTTAGGGTTTTTAAGGGTGAAAAGGGGTGGGGGTCATTGAAAAAAAATACAAATGGGATAATGTGATACCTTATTTGAAAGGTGGTATCGAATGCCTTATGATGCCAAAATATTAGATTCATATAACCCTCCAAAACGAAATGTCGCCATTATTTTTTTTTATTACATTTTTGCATTTTTGACATGTTCTACAATAAAAAGGGTTTAACATGGGAAATAAAAAAAGGGTCTGTAAATATTATGCGATTGCTCTTAAAAGTGTAGGATCTAAGATCTAATGGGGCAAGATCTTATAGGACAGGATAAAATAAGATAGGGAATGTGCAAGTTGTTTTTTTTTTTAATTTTAAACCATTTTGATTCTGTAGAATCTCAACAATGCATATGTTTAAAACGTTGCCATTTTGTTTGAGATAAGGATAAGAACAAAATATTCTGGAATCTTACTTACTCGATAAGACCTTAAAAATAAAGTATCGCCTTCGCATTAAAAAAATTAAAGATTTTTTTTTCAATTTCATCAGTAAAAAATCGTTTATGTAGTAATATTCCCTTTTTCCAAAATCTTAATTTTGGAAACATTTTCAACAACTTTTCTTTTACCTTTTTTATATTCTTTTTATTTAGATATTATTGTAACCTGTATAAATTCTAATTTATGATCGCGCTAATAAAAATAGTATTCTATTCTTTAATGCGCTTGCCCTAACAACCGTGAGGTGTAAAGTAGGCGGTTTTTAGAAATAAGAACAACAATAGAGATCTTGCCAATTTGCTGTAATATAAAAATTGTAAATAAATTTAAATTCTAATATATTTTCAAAAAGGGTCCAAATTTAAATCGAAATTTAAATTATTTTTTCTAAGAACCAGAAGAATCCTATTTATCATACAGTTCACAATATAAATCGAGGGAGTTACATTTCCATAAATATGTGTTATTGAAAATGTCCCGCACACTTACTTACCTTTGTCTTACTCTTACCTGTCTTATACATTTATTTTCATTTTAAAGGGACAAAAAGGATTATGTTAAAAAACAACCAAAATAAAAAAAATTAACAATGTCCACCCTCTTCAACTTGTTTGTGCCACTCTGTAGAACAAAATTTTGACTGGAAAGCTATAGCGTTTGAGAAGTAGTTTGTGCACAATACATATTTTTCTATACAGGGTGTTGCAGATTGCTTAAAAATACGTTGAATTGAATTAAAAGAATGATTTTACAGCATTTAAAAAAATAAGGTTACTATAAATTGTACACAATGAACACGTAGAAAGCTACAGTTTAAATAAATCTTAATTTTTTTATTGTAAAATTAAAGTATAAAAATAAAGTTAAAAAGAAGCAATTAAAAAAATCTATTATTTAAATAATTCTAAATACATTTTCTCTTCTTTTTAAAGCTCTATCGGCCAGAGTAAGAATGTGTCAATAATCTGATTTTTCATACCAAGAAACCCCCGTATGCCAATTTTCAAGATAATACGCCAAGAAATGCATAAAATATTAAACAAAAACGATTTTTAAAATTAACACCCTGTGGAGAAAGAACGGACCTATGTTAATATATACTTTTGATTCATAAAATAACCCAAGGAATAACCCCCTTTAACCCCGTATTTTTTGTTATGTTTTATGCTTTTTTAAATTGAATATTTAGTATTTACGAGAGGGTCGAGACGAGACGAGAGAAGTCGAGCGAGAGAAAGCGTGCTCTCAGCGAGACTAGAGACATATTTTCTCTCAGCTGACGAGACGAGACGAGAGAAGGCCTATTCTCGTCTCGTCTCGTCTCGACGGCAACACTAGCAAAATTAAATTGGAACCTTCTTTAATGCTCAATAACTTTTTTATTTTCAAAGGATTTTGTATCATTTTTGGATATATTATGGCCTAAGGAATTGGGATTAAAAAGAACTTTGCAAAGGGGGCCTACTTCAGTGGCGTACAGAAAAGTAGGTATTTTTCAAAACCAACGTATTTCAGGTCGTTGCAAAAATCGGCCAAATGAAATAAAGATGTAAAAATTGGCAAAAAAGATTAGAAAGGGTTCGGAATATTGACCACTAAAAACCAGGTCAATACAAACAAAATTAAAATGTATACTTTAATTTTGGGAAAACCATGTCTTGTGGGCCAAGTTAAATTTGATTCTTTCTTAATGCTTAATGGCTTTTCTTCAAAGGATTTTTTATCATTTTTGGATATGTTATGGCCTATGATATTAAATTCAAAAAGAACTTTGTACAGTGGGTCTACTTCAGTGGCGTACTATAAAATTGAAATTATTATTTTTTTAATTTAAAAAAAATTAATTAAATTCAAAATTTCTGTACGTCACTGAAGTAGACCCGCTTTGCAAGGTTCTTTTTGATTCTGATATCTTTGGCCATAACATTTTCAAATATGATAAAAATTCCTTTGCAAATATAAAGTTATTAAGCATTAAAAAAAGAACCATTTTAATTTGGCCCACAAGAGATGGTTTTCCTAAAATTAAAGTATACCTTTTAATTTTGTTTGTATTGACCTGGGTTTTTAAAGGTCAATATTCCAAACCGTTTCAAATCTTTTTTGCTCATTTTTAAATCTTTATCTCATTTTGCCGATTTTTGCAACGACTTGAAATACAATGGTTTTGAAAAATACGCCCCTTTTCAGTTCAGTACGCCACTGAAGCAGACCATCTTTGCAAAGTTCTTTTTAATTCCAATGCCTTAGACGTTAGACCATAACATCTCCAAAAATGATAAAAAATCCTTTGAAAATTAAAAAGTTATTAAGCATAAAGAAGGTTCCAATTTAATTTGACCCACAAGACATGGTTTTTCCCGAAATTAAAGTATAAATTTTAATTTTGTTTGTATTGACCTGGATTTTTAATGGTCAATATTCCGAACCGTTTCAATCTTGTTTGCCCATTTTTACATCTTTATTTCATTTGGCCGATTTTTGCAACGACCTGAAATACATTGGTTTTGAAAAATACCTCCTTTTCAGTACGCCATTGAAGCAGACCTTCTTGGCAAATTCTTTTTTTAATAACAATGCCTTAGACCATAACATATCCAAAAATGATAAAAAAATTCTTTGATAATAAAAAAGTTATTAAGCATTAAAGAAGGTTCCAATTTAATTTTGCCCACAGTGTAGAGGATATGCTAAAAAAGAAGGTCCTCGATCACGCTATGGTATTCAAACAGGGAAGGAGTACTTATGTTTAATTTTCTGATTGGCTTTAACAAGGTTTTTAAGACTTCACGGAGGTCAGAGTTAAAGTATATGGAAAATCACAAAGACTGACATTTCAGTCAGTTTGGGCATCTAACAAACTTCAAGGGGAATACGCTATTGATCCTTGTGTATGGTAGCTGGAAGAACGGCACCTCGCTCGAAGGACAATAAAAATATTTTCAGATAGTCAAGCAGCTCTTACTTGCAAAATGTTCATACCATTTTGCAAGTAAATCGGCTGGATGTAGTTATCTAAGAGCTGCTTGGACACATTGGTCTGGGTAGGAATGAAACTGTGGACTTCCTTATCAGGAGAGGAACAGAGTTAAAGTTCCGTGAAAACATTAGCTGGAATGATACGCAGTGAATCACTCCAAGGCCATCATACAATATCCTTCTACGCAACAGGTAACAGGCACAACTCTAGATTTAAACATGTAGCACCTCAAAATTCTGGTAGAACTATATACTGCAGAAGTACGTACTATACATACCTGATGCCCAGCAACTGAAAGAATTAGATACGTAATATTTGGTAGGTACTACCAGCGAATATTAACTACGATAAGAAGATTCACTCACCGCGGCGGCACGTCAACGGTATGTCTCCTTCCCCGCGCGAAAACTAGCATGCTACTGGCATGTGACCTTTGGACTCGGCGCACACTGGTCGAATTTCTAGGAAAGCTGGCCATAATAAGGTTTACCAGAAATAATACATAAAAGTTATTAAGTATTACACGTTTAATATATCGTGTTTTAGACAAATAATTGTTGAATTTTTGGCTCATCATCTATATTTATATATAGGGTGTATCAATTATTACTAACGATAAAAATCATGTATAAAAATCATTTGTATGTTCTTAAACCGTTTAAAAAAATTATTTTGAAAATTAAGGGTTCCTTCGTTGTAAAAAAATGGGTCTTAAATTTTTAATTCGATGATTGAAATTTTGTTTTTGCAACGGTTAATTCAAGAGTCTCACGAGCAACATGAATGTTAAGTGGACGACAGAAACGCGTTGATGAGGGCCTGCAATTTTGCCATACATGCATTTCAGAGTTATCGCTATTTTTAAAAATTGATCTAATAGGGACGAAACTAGTAAAATATATAGAAGCATCAGTGCAGCTGTTGTTCAAAAACACTTGCTTATATTCTGACTATCCCAAGGTAATATCAAAGCCATATTTACAAATTAAAACTAAATTATAAATTTTCGCAAGACTCCTCTACCGAATATTTGGTGAAATAAGCACTTTCGAAGTCCGGGCCTGCCTATTTACCTTCACGGTGCAACAGCTAACTCCTACTAATTTTCTAATGCGCAAGTCCAAATTGAAATATCTTTGTTTACATTTCGCGGTCGTAAATTTGCCATGTTTGGTCTATTTATTGCTTATCCACTCCTATACAAATCAATGGAAATTACCGATTAATCGACTTATCGATTAATATTTCAGAAAATATCGATAATAGATTATTTCGATTATCGATAATCGATTAATTCGATTATTCAGTTATATTAAGCGTTTAATCGATTATTCAATTTCTTGCCCACCCGTACCGATGACTTTACAACAGATATAGCTTTTAAAATTTCAATTTAATAATGCGTTGCGTTAAGGGTAATTTAAATGACATAAAACATAAAACCATTTGAAAATAATTTCAGTACAACATATGAAGCAAAAAAACAGAGACACGTAAATGCTCAAACAAGACAGCAGCAGGGAAAACTGCGCACGTTACAAATTTAGCCAATAAGGGATCCTCATTTCGACGCGCCATTTTCTGATAATCTGGCTTCAGTTGTTGCATAATTAGGTATAACACCAATACATAACCTCAACGGAGTGCTAGCACGTTAGCAGTATAGTACATCAGTCTTTATCTTTTTATTATGTATTTGGGCAAAACTATATGATAAGAAGGATCACTCTCCGCGGCGGCATGTCTACGGTGTGTCTCCTTCCCCGCGCGAAAACTAGCAGAATATCGGCAGGCCATGATACAAATAAAACAATCATGTTGGCAGGCGATCTTTGACGCGGCGGCCATAGACCAGCTCATCCTTTTGTCAGATTAACACGCGTAAATTCTATAGTCGAGTCAATATTCGATATAAGATAATATCGCTATTTTTTAGTTGTGTTGTATTACAAAATAGGAATGAAATATACAGTAAAAATATTGTGCAAAATCTTTAACTAATTTTAAAATCACCCAAAACCCCAAAATTTAATTAAATATTAAAAGATGGGGCAAATTCGAGCAACATTTTCTTCTTGTTTGTCAGAATTTTTGTATTCGGAAATATGGTGAAATCATTAACACAAAATCAAAATCTTTTAAATATTAGTTATTACACACCTTGAGTATTGGTATCAATAATAACTAATTAAAAACGTTAACAGATTTTTGAAACAGCCAGTTGAATAAAAACTTTATCAAAATATTTATTTGGTGATAATAATAAAAAAAATCATAACGTAAGTTTGACAGGGCGCTGCAAACAATTCAGAAGATATCAATTGTATTTTTCCAAAGCCAACTAGAGTATTAGAGTGCTATAAATAATTTCGTCATAAATTTGATTAAATATACCGCAAACGAAAATATCGTTTATGGCCAGTTTTTATTTAAATTCAACCTGTGTGCGGCGAAGTTCGCCGATCGTTACCAGGCAACGAAGAAAATAAACGACGATTCCTTTGTAGCGCTCTCTGGCCATGGAGTGGGCCTTCTTGTCGTAGTTAATATTCGCTGGTACTACTACTAGGTGACGTGAAAACACCAAATTCGTTCTGAGGTCGAAATATGTTGAGGGAAACCTAAACCAGACGCGGTCGAATTATTTCCCGATATAGACCCACTCACTTTCAAACCCTAAACAAAGCCATTGGTGGATTTATCAGAATAATATTATTAATAATCCACAACGAATGAAAAATAATCGAAAATTAGAGCAAATATCAGCATAAAGGTTATACGATAGTCCTAAAAATAATTATTGTGCTTGAGATTTTTGGATGTTCACGCACATGAGTTCGTACTTCGAATTAGGGGAGAATACGTTGGGGTAAATCAGGCTCTAAATCTATGTTTTTCCATAGTGTCCACCCCAATGGAAGTGGGATTAATTTAAGGGGATTAAATGGACGAAAGTGGACTTTACCAGAGCGTGTTCTGGAACATATTGCTGCAAGGGGTAAAAGCTAATTACACTGTAATTTATATCTAAATATTCGAAATCTCCGGAGATGATTTCATTATTTTCCTAGTCGTCATTAGAAGTAACTTGCTATTTACAAACGTGTTATTTTATAACTGCTACTTGGAAATAGCAGTTCGCAGCGATTGGTTCTTTCGATAATATCACGTTGGCAGCAGAGTTGCCAGTACTAAAAATTAAATATTAATGACAGATGACAAAAGTCTAAAATAATACAAAAGGTACTAAAACTTGCAAAAAGAGGTCGCTGTGTACAAAAATTATTTTCCATAAAGCATTTAAGAAAACAGATCAAGTTGGTGTCTATTTACTTTTAAAAAAATTATGTGAAAATATATAGTTATGAGTTTTAAGTAGATTATTAGGTATGTCATTATTTTTATTACCTTTTTATAAAAGATTATAGCAGCGTCGTTTATTTTGGAAAACTGTCGGACTGCCAATAAATAAACAATGTTCTTCAAAGCAATTTAAATCTGATTAATTAGAGACCGTTAAATATCCACCTACCTTAAAATATAGTTCTTGCACCTATATCTCATATCCAGACACACATTGGATACAGTTTTATGCTGTTCCACTCAATGTGTGGCCAGTAGTCAATAAAATCCCTTTATTATTTTATTCTAATATATGATTTCCTAACAAACAAACCAGGATCAAAACCTCACCAGATGTCTTCCGCTTCACCTTGTTGTTATTTTCCCTCGCGTTTATTTTGCTTTCTTATGGGTGGTCGTTTGTCATTGGTTATTCAACACAACAGTGTGTAAAATAAAAATATGCAGGATGTCTCAATATGATATATAGGGTATTTAAAAATGTTTCGCCAAAAGACCAGAACAAGCTAGTTTTGTGCAAATTTCCTACAACTAACCTGTCCGAAAAGAAGCTCTTCTGGCCACAGCGTCATATGAACTTTTTAATCCTTTCAACAAGAGAGACTTTCTTGAGCGTCGGAAAGTCTATATGTATATACTGGGTGTTTTACATTACTTGATAGTACAGGTAACTTTTAACTGGTACTAAAGCATTTTAACCTAATTTAACAGGCAGTTTTCAGATATCAAATAGCTTGAATAGTTGCTGAAATAACTTGGAAAAGAGGAAAACTTAAATATTTTGATGCGTTAATAACTGCTTAAACATCGATTTAATCCAATTTTCTATTGAGGTAAATTTGTATGATTTTTCAAAACGCATCAAATCACATAAATATTAAAATTATCATGTAACGACTGTAATAATTTTGGGTAATTTAGACCAAACTTGAACATGTATGCATGTATTTTTATAATGAAGGGGGTAGGAAAATTTTCAGCATATTCTGGACCAAAAAAGAACGAACCAAATTCGTTTCAAAGTCAATCTTAAACAACTTTTTAAGTTTTGCATCGATTTTGAAATTTTTTTCTCAAGTTGTAAGCTCTTTTATCATGATTATGATGCGGTATTGATTTTGCAAAAAGCTTTAACGAATTTGGTGTTATACACTGTAAAACCAAAACTTCTGAACACTCTGCCAAATAATCTAATGGCCAAGCTAAGGGTCTATGTATAATATTTTTATGCCTAGTCATTTCTTAAGATTTATTTTTCTTATTTATATTGGTATCTTTATGTTTAAAGTAAAAACAAATTATTTAAGGGAACTGTACAATTTGCAACAATAACAAAAATTGAAAACACTAGGGATGGGATATCAAATAAATAACCAAACCAATACTAATATCGTATATTGATTCCTCGTGTTCTAACAAGTGCTGTCATGCGACATGGTAAGGATTGAACACAATAATTAGGAAATGCATTTTGATGAATGTTTTGCCACCCTTCAAAAAGAGTGATTGGAAGATCGGAAATAGTTTTTCGTTGTCTGTTGCGAGTTGGCCTCTCTATCATATCCGACATAAACTCAATCGGGTTTAGATCAGGACCGTGGCTCGTGGTACTCCTGATCCTGGACGTCATATATACTCCCCGGTCTGACGAAAGCAACTGATCGCATCTTGTATAGTGCTCATGGCTCTGCCCAAGATAATTGCAATGTATCATGACCATTATCATTGAATACAACAGCTCGTGCATCATCTTCTAACCGCGTTAAAAAAAACTTTAGCACGTTGGTGGGCATTGCTCTTATATCAGTAATTTAAAATTATTCCCCTAGGAGTACTGCTATGGCAGTAAAATTAAATGTTATTTAAAAATACACTTATGCCATAGCAGTTATATTTTGCATCTAAATTTATAGCCTTCAACTACTACTGTCCAACAGCAACACATTACAATTTGGAGTACTGTCCACAGCAACAGTGGGCAGATCGGTTAAATAGGTAACGCTGCTCATAGGTCATTTGGGGGGGTAAATTTAGCGCCGTAACTGCTATAGCAGTAAATTTGGCGCCGTAACAGCTATAGCAGTAACGGTTTCATTGATTGTATGTAGTTGTATGACAAGTGTGTGTAAACAGCACGTGTTTTTTTGGAGTTGGCCTTGTTTTATAAACAATGGAGCGTAAATAAGAACCAAGACTGCTAAAACTTCAGGATGAAGTGCCAAGTGGTGAAAACAGTGGCTCTATGAGTTCTGAAAGGTTTAAACTATTTGAAGACATATATATGAATTTAATATAAATGACAACCCAGACAGAGAAATCATTGAAGCAGAATCTAATAATGAATATGTTGACACAGAAAATGAGACAAACGTAAATGAAGCTGGTAAGTTTACCCGAGTTTTAAGTTTTGTGTTTTTATTTCATATATTTGATATTTTTAGATGAATGAGTTGAGTGAATGAATGATATCTATAAGTTTAACTTTGACCATGATGCAGCGGGAATCAAAATCGATATTACTGAAAACATGAGTGGTTTTGAAGTATTGCTTTGGACAGCGCAACTCAAAGATTTGTTGATACGTTGCTCGAACAAATATATGGTGAGAACTTGGCTAAAACGGCTCGACCCCATAGGAAAAGTCAAGACCATCGAAATTTATTCCCATTGGCCCAAAGGAAATTGATATTTTAATAGCTTTAACCCTTCTTAGAGCCCAAATAGGATATGCTCAGCTGAGAAACGTATTCTCAGTAGATCCTTTATACTGCCATCCTATATATTTGCCCTACATGTCTTGAAGAAGGTATGAGCAAATTCTGAGACATCTATACTTTTATGAAAATTTAATTCAAGATTCAACCCCTTTTGGACATTATTATTCAAAATGTACATAGTCACGATAAACATTTATCTTTGGATGAATAGCTCCTACTTTTTCTGGGAAGGCTTAGTTTTAGGCAATACATAAAGAATAAAAGGGCAAGATATGTAATAAAATTTTTCGAGTTGTGTGCACCCGACGGGTACCTATTCAATATTATTATATACAAGGGAAAAAGTGAGAAAGTTGAAGCGGAATGCGACTAGTGAGTCCAAGCCTACAAGTACTCGCAGCAAAATCAGACCGCAGAAAATCGCAATTATTTTGTCGAAGCGAGAAACAAATGCAAACGTGTGATCGACGACACTAAGGACAAACACAATAAAAGGATCAGGAATAAACTTTTGCAATGCCCCAGTGGCTCCAGGAATTTCTGGTCGGTAGCAAAGGCAGTAAGTAATACCTAACTTTACAAAAGCGTCTCTCCCACCTTTGACAGACGAACGTGGCATCCCGGCGACTACAGCCAAGGAAAAAAACAAACATGCTCGCCAAAATGTTTTCATCGCACTTGACATCAACACTACCATGGCAAAAGTCAAGTTTCATCATCGCGATATTCGTAAAATCCTTAAAGAGCAAGGTACGCGGAAGGCATCAGGACCGGATGAAATACCTGTCATCGTGTTAAAGAACTGATCCAACGAAATAACACCCGTTTTTTCAGACATTTTCCTCTGTCTTACCGAAAAGGGATATATCCATCTTCTTGGAAAGTTCCTCGAGTACAACCTGTTCAAAAAAAAAGGCAAGAAAACCACGCCCTCAAAACCGTCGCCCAATTGCCTTGCTTGACATATCTTCAAAGTCATGGAACGTGTAGTCAATCAGCAACTACTCAAATACTTCGAGAACAACAGAATAATCAGCAATAATTGACACGGCTTTCGCAAAGAGAGATCGACAGGAGATATTGGCCTATGTCACTCATATATCGAGAAGGGCAATTGAGAAGTACGGAGCATCTCGAACGATTGCGTTAGATATTTCGAAGGCATTCGACAGAGTTTGGCATGACGTCTCGCTCTGTAGCGGGCTTGCCAGTTTCCTCAAAAACTGATCGTTGCAGTGGATGGACACCTCTCAGACACATTCCTCATTAACGCGGGCATGCCTCAAGGCGCAATACTTTCACCAACTCTGTTCCTCATCTATATTAATGACCTGCTGATTGAAACGAATAATCCTGTTTACAGTTTTGTATATAACAGTACTCCCAATTTTGATCAGAAAAACATTTACCAGCAGCTGAGACTTATCACCGCTCACAGGAACAGATTACAGCAAGGTCTTAATTGATAATAGACTGGATAATAATAATAATAATAAAAAAAATAATAATAATAATAATAATAATAATAATAATAATAATAATAATAATAATAATAATAATAATAATAATAATAATAAT
>MU182703.1:218550-232629 GCA_016904865.1 Pissodes strobi
AATAATAATAATAATAATAATAATAATAATAATAATAATAATAATAATAATAATAATAATAATAATAATAATAATAACAATAATAATAATAATAATAATAATAATCGTTATTAAGCATAAAAGCTTCATATTAAAAACAATAGGGAAAAAAATATATTTTAAATAACTTACACTAATAAAACAATAAAACACGTATTTTAAAATTAGAAGAAGGTAAAAATATAAGAATATGTAACATATCAATAAAATAAAGATAAAAATAAACACATAAATTTGTATAAAAAAAACTTACAGAACTAAGACGATAACAAGCGTTCCTGAATCAATTTTTTAAAACTATTAATATTATTACACTCCTAACCCAAGACTATCTTGGGTAAACAATTAAAATCATAAACGCCCCCATACAAAACAGATTTCAACATTTGACTGGTTCTGCATTTCCCGGATAATACAAAATCGTTACAGTTTCTAGTACCATAACTATGTACATTCTTAAAAAATTGGACTCTATCATAGCTATATTTTGGCAATAATTGATTTTTAATCTTGAACAAAAATACATAGACACTAAACATTATCTTTTGATTGACCGATAATAAACCTATCACGTTTAGCATAACTAATACTGGCGTGTATTTATTGCATTTCAATATGGTTGGCATGGCTCTATTTTGAATTAGCTGCAATTGTTGAACCTTAAAAGGTACATGGATAAATTATACAGAAGTGTTGAACAGAACAAATACCCAAGCAGCCACGTTTACCAAGAGGGCCAATACGGCGGGCCCTGACATCATTATGGCAGGATCGACCATTCCTTCATCCTAGAAAATCGGACTACTGATGGGTGTCTCGGTCAACAGCAATATGTCTTGGCATGACCACGTTGCTAACATCGCAAAATCAGTCTCCCAGAAGCTTGGTGCGCTATTTCGCCACAAGAAAGCTGTATACACCGCATCAGTTGCTCTTGCTCTACAAAGCGCAAATAAGACCGTGCTTAGAATATTGATCACACATCTGGGGTGCCACACTAAAGGACACCTTAAAGCTGCTGCATTCCATTCAGAAGAGAGCTGTGCGTCTCATCGGCGGCCCGGAGTGGACCCGGAATCTGGATAGTCTGGAACACCGCAGACATGTGGCCGAGATGTCCCTGTTTTACAGATACTTTCACGGCAGATGTTCCCAGGATTTGGCCCTCCTCATCCCGCCCCTGGCAACGCCTGTCAGTCACGACAGACGGCAAGAGCGCACCAGTTTGTCGTACAACTGAAAACACCTAGAACATCGCTTTACAAGAACTCCTTTGTCTGGCGCAATGCATCACTGTGGAACTCACTCCCAGGAGTCCCAGGACATCTGTTTCCCCCTATTACAACCTACAACTATTCAAGAACCGTGTCAATCAACATCTTCGCACACACACCGCTCGTCGAGCGCCATCATAGGATCTCCTTTTAGTGTGTGTCATCCAAAAGCACGAGTCTTTTTACCATGCTTTTGCTGTATTTTCATATATTTTAACTTTTATCTTAATCTAAATTATGTGAACCATTTCTCATAATTTGACGCACAATGTGTCATATGTAATTGTCATCATTGTCGATTTTTGTTGTGTTTGATCCATGGATATGTCCTTTGTCTACTGACAAGTAACACTGATGATGGCTACGGCCGAAAGCGCTCTGTTACGCTCTTCATGATCCCTTTTGGATTAAAATTTGCATGATATACAAGGTGTTTCATTGCTATGTTTCGCACATGCACACAGCCTTTACCCTTCATTTAAAGATGTATATGTCTCCACATGGAGGAATAGCAAGGATGTATCATACCAAATTGGCGGAAGTCTCAAACCTTCTGAAATAAACACATTTGTACAGATTTCTTTTGTAGGTGACATTGAAACCAATTGAATTTGCAGAATATGACAACTATGTCTGGAGTCTGGAGTTGATCGGTTGGATCGTTGGATCAGCTTGTATTATATTACTCATGTCCCACAAATACTGTACGATAGTACAGGAAAATTATTTTCTACTTATTAGATTTTACTATGTTTACCGCCTTTATTCTCTTCCAAAAAAAAAAAAATATATTCGAAATACCTGAAAACCAAAAAAGGTTAGACTTTTTTTAGAAACAAGCAAAACATTGCCAAAGTAAGACATGCTCAAAAGGATATTTTACACTTTCCTGAAAAAAATTCCCCTCCGGCGAGAACTATAAAAGAAAGAATTACTTTTTAAATTGGAAGGAGTGTCAAAAAAGATAAGAGAACACAAGTCTCATAGATATAAGGGCTGTGCAGAAAAACCACCATTATATCGGATATGTTTTGAGAGCTTCTGTTCTACTACCATTACTGTTTGTGCAGTAGTGTGTCCTATCGCGTAGTCAAAAAATGTGTTCGTGGGTCACAACTATTAAAGCAGTATAGCGTTCAAAGTACATTTTTCCAAATTTAGTCCTTTATATAATATTTTCACCACATATTATGTGGTGAAAATATTTAAAAAATTGGTCCAGAGGTTTCCAAAATATCAATGTAATTTTTTTGAGGCACTGATTAATTTCGTCCAGTCCATCAAATGCTGAATGTCAGTATTCTAACATTTTTAATAAAAGAAATGCAAACAACATAAACACTAATCGTAACTTTACTGGATAACAGAATATACCGACCATTATTGTTGCTTGATTGAAATATAATGCTTTTAATTTTTGTTATTGTTTTAAACTGCATAGTTTTAAAAATTTGCTTGCTTAAAAATATAGTTATTGGTATCAATAGACAAATGTTAACGAATGACGTGACTTAAAAATGTCACATATAAATAACCCATCATTATGACGTTGAATACTTTCATAGGATGTTCAGAAATTACGGCAAAAATGCAGCTTTTGGTTCCACAATGTATAACACCAAATTTATTAGAGCTTTCTGAAAAAATAACATAAATGTAATAATCACACATTGAGGAATAAATTATCCAAATGGATGCAAAAATTTTAAGATTGGCTTTGAACGAAACTTTGTTAGATCGATTTTTTTGTCCAGGAGAGTGTACAGGGTCCGCCAACGAGGACTGAACAGGGCATTATTTTTGACTTTCCTTGTATTTTTGGAGGAAACGAAAATAGCAGTTCGATGCAGCTTTTTTCGTAGAATTTTGAAATGTCACTTAGAAAACAACTGAACCTCAAACAAAAGAGTTACGGCGTACATTCTTGTTTTTTTTTAATGGAATACCCTGTATATTATTGCATATTTGGATTGTGCGAAAATGTCTAGACATATTTCATGAATAATGTCCTATACCTATCTCTAACGGTTTTTGAAATATTGACAGTTGAAAATCGACCATTTACCAAGTTTGATAGCTTGTAAAATCTAAACGGCTAAATATAGAACAAAACGGTTTGCACTTTCCAATGTTGGTTTTTCATAAGCTATCGTATGACACTAACTTTAGATTTAACCTGAGGTTAAAAAATCGCGGATAAATTTAACCCCTGGTTAAATAAAAAGTTGGTGTCATACATTAGCTTATGAAAAACCAATATAGGAAAGTGCAAACCGTTTTGTTCTATCTTTAGCCGTTTAGATTTTACAAGCTGTCAAACTTGGTACAGGGTGATCCCCTATAATTTCGCCCCCTTTTAACTTTTTTATTTTAAGTGTCTCAAAAAAATTAAAAGTATGGTTATGTAGGTACTGAAAAATACTTTTTTTCTGCGTGTAAAAAATATTGGAAAAATGATCAGTACACAGGGAAACACAAAAAGTTATTTTTTTTTCAATGCATATATGAATTTATTTTTCGATCCCTCGTAAAATTCTAAGCATGTTTTACATGTGATGCTATACCTCTAGAGTTAGTAGTTTCACAGCTATAAACAGTTCAAATCGGTACTGGCTACTTTTCACCTTTGTAGCAAGGAGATTATTAGAGATGGAGTAAACTGAATTTCACATTCCTATCTTAACTTTCCAAGAGCTATCTGATGGTGCTAACTTATGGTACCTACCGAAGTACCAGATTTGGTACCCATGGTACCGCCTGCCAGTTAGTACCGTCAGATAGCTCTTGGAAAGTTAAGATAGGAATGTGAAATTTATTTTACTTCATCTCTAATGATCTTCTTGCAACCAAGGTGAAAAGTAGCCAAAGTACCGATTTTCAACTGTTTATAGCTGTGAAACTACTAACTTTCGACGTATACTATCATACATAAAATATGCCTAGAATTTTACAAGAAATCGAAAAATAAATTCATATATAGTGTTCCATTGAAAAAAAATTACTTTTTGGTTTTCCCTGTATACTGTTCATTTTTCCAATATTTTTTATACGTAGAAAAAAAGTATTTTTCAGTACCTACATAACCATGCTTTTATTTTTTTTGGGACACTTAAAATAAAAAAGTTATAGGGGGGCGACATTATAGGGATCACCCTGTACATGGTGCCGATTTTCAACTGCCAATATTTCAAAACCCGTTAGAGATAGGTATACGACATTATTCATGAAATATGTCTAGACTTTTTCGCACAATCCAAATATCAATAATATACAGGGTATTCCATTTAAAGAAACAAGAATGTACGCCGTAACTCTTTAGTTTGAGGTTCAGTTGTTTTCTAAGCGACATTTCAAAATTCTACGAAAAAAAGTTACATCGAACTGCTATTTTCGTTTCCTCCAAAAATACAAGGAAAGTCAAAAATAATGCCCTGTTCAGTCCTCGTTTGCGGACCCTGTACAGGGTGTTCACCCATAATGCCCCCCCCCCCCCCTTTAACTTTGTTAATTTTTAAGCTACAAAAAAAAAATAAAAAAACGAAATTGCAGGGTTTTTTATGTAGTTTTTGCACACGCAAACAAAAAAACAAAAAATTGTATAGTATACAGGGTAGATCAAAAAGAACCATTATTTTAAATTTAGCCCCCATTTTTTATTCGATTTTTCGATTCTACCTAAAATTATAAGGATTTTTAATTTTTAATATAACACACTATATGCCTATTCCTAATACTTTAGGAGCTATTGACAGTTGAAGTCGCTATTTTTTAATTACAATAATAATTCTTTAATCATTTTTAAAACAGAAGATACAAAATCACTACTCGAAGCAATGAGGTCGAATTGAGGAAACTCAATATTTACACCTCAATGAGTTCAAAAGCTAAAGAAAAAGTTATATTCTTAGGTGGCTGTTGCCATAAAAAAAATAAAAGAACAAACAAAATAGCGAATTCAACTGTCAATAACTCTTAAAGTATTAGGAATAGGCATATAGTGTGTTATATTAAAAATCCTTAGAATTTTACGTAGAATCGAAAAATCGACTAAAAAATGGGGGCTAGATTTAAAAGAATGTTTCTTTTTGATACTGTACATTTTTTTGTTTTTTCCTTTACGTGTGCAAAAACTACATTAAAAACCCTACAATTTTGTTTCTTATTTTTTTTGTAGCTTAAAAATTAACAAAGTTAAAGGGGGGAGACATTATGGGTGAACACCCTGTACCATGCTCCAATTATCTTATAGTTTGGTTAAAATTATAAAATTTTCTAAAGTCCATTATTTTGTATCTTAGAATGTAGACGACGCTGCAGACGCTTATTGTAATAGACGTCCGCGAATTGTAAAACAATCGATTTGATATAGAGCATTCTGATATTTTAATAAATTTTTAGAAATCATAGAACTTCCTTCCAGATCAATGCGAAATGATGAAAAAATAATGTTTAGAAATTAATTACATAAAGCATTAAGACGAAAAAAATATTGAGTCGAGATGGCAGTCAATACCTATTTTAAATGAACGTGTCGCGGTAGTTGCGGATGTTAAAACAAATAAATGTTTACCCCATTTCTACCCTTTCAGTTCAAAAGTTACAAACAAAACTAAAATTACCATTTATGACAGCAAAGTTTAGCATTTGCTGGTAATTTCACATAAAATAAAATAAAAGATCATCTTCAAGGTTTATTTCTTTTTATTTTCTGTATGAAATAAACATTATTTTTCAAATTTTTATCACATTTTATGTTATTCCTAATGTTTATTGCCCAAGATAGAAATATGTATTTCGTGTGGGGTGCGTCTAGGGCAAGGCAAACGCGTTTGTTACCTTACAATTTGTCCGTCTAGTAGGCCATGCTTTACGAATCTCGGAGTATAACAGCGAACGAAACAATCATTCCCAACGGTTCCATGGTGTAATGGTTAGCACTCTGGACTTTGAATCCAGCGATCCGAGTTCAAATCTCGGTGGAACCTGAACTTTTTTTATTTCATTTTATTTCATTACTCTATATATTAAACAATTATTTTTAGTCAAATATTTCCACTGGGCGATAAAACTTAACTGGAAAAAAATTGACTAATAATTTTATCGCATAATTATCGTCGCGCAAAAAATTAATATGGCAATCTTAATCATTCATCTCATTTAGATAGGTGTTATGCGAAATAATAGTTAGATATAAGTACAAAATAAAGTACTAACACAAACTACTGGTAAAATTCACAAAAGCTTATTGAATATTGACCATTTTTTATGATAATAAAACTTCATGCCCTTTTCAAAAGCTCATATACGCTCCACGCTCCACATATCGATTTTTTTGTAAAGCGATAGACAGTTCACAATTCAGCCGCCAGAGCGGCAGATAATTTAAAAGAAGTTAAAAAAAGTCTAAAGAACGCGTTACAAAAAACGATTCTTTTCCCTGACATTTTATAGATCTGCATCGACAATGCAGACTTCGCCCGCCAGATGACACCAGTGTTGCTTTTTTAAATTTAAATCTTAAGCTCTTTTCTGGTGTCGCAGGTTAAGTTCGATTATCGGGAGAGAAACGAATATATATTTGGCAAGCTCTTTTTATTGAGATAATCTAGGAAAGAAGGCAAGGACTATAAACAGCTCTTCCTATGGACAATTCGGGTGTTTATATTTTTAGGTATGTTTTCATCTCTAAAATATATCTTAGAGATTTTTTTCCGCAATTTTTGATTAACCGTTTTAGATAATGTCTGTATTAACTTTGCGATAATTGGCTTGCCGGAGTTATTGTGATGCAATTTATGCTGCTCTTTTTTCTTAGTAGGTATTGCAACATTCTCGTTGAAGTAATTTTGTAATCAATCTTTAGCATTAAGCCTTTAATA
Source organism: Pissodes strobi (assembly GCA_016904865.1). Taxonomy (NCBI): domain Eukaryota; kingdom Metazoa; phylum Arthropoda; class Insecta; order Coleoptera; family Curculionidae; genus Pissodes; species Pissodes strobi. The sequence continues at coordinate 225,743 of MU182703.1, forward strand.
TATTATGCGGTTTTTCATTAATATATTTGTTTAAATAAACTAACGAAAATGCCCAATATACGCTTTTTTCTTTAATATGACCACATTATCTTTTCTGGCGGTTTTTTTCCAAACAATTCGGTTTATTTTTTCGTTTTTTTTTTACTAAATACAAATTAAGCCACAATAAATCTAGAAAAATCATAACAAACTCAACATAAAAGTTCTTTTAATTAAACAACCCAGAAAAGGTCTTACCTCGATTTTGTCTAAATAAATTGAGCATACGTTCTGTTTAAAGGAGCTAGAAGATCGGATAAATTAAATAAAAGTTGCATTTTTAATTGCCGTTCATAATCCGATTACAGAGACATGAGACACGCCGAAAATAATGCTCTTTTATAACCCGAAAATGATTGACGGAACCCAACAAAAAAAATAAATTATGTGAAAACAAACGTATTTATTTTAGTTAATTTATTTTTAATTATTAATACTTATTTATTTTCCATATCATTTAACACTGTGAATGTTCATCTGATATAGTAAGCATAATGCTCCTCTTCAAATATCTGCACCTTTTTATAAATTCATTTGAATGCTCAAATATTTGCATGCATTTTAAGAAATCTTAATTTTTTAAATTTCTTGAAGATGTTTTTTTTTGGGTCAAGGCGTAGGAATGTATTTCTGTGATACATGCTTCAATAGCAAATTAAATTTCCTTTCCATAATATGAAAGAAAAGGAAATATTTCCGGAGAAATTTATATATGGGAATTATTTAGTTAACACAATGTCACTTCAAAAAGTAAACATTTAAAATAAATTATTATGCAAAATGACGTACCTACATCATTTTAAAGGCCAGTGAAGCCTTGTTGCATTAGAAATTAACCAGTTGTTTACTCTTATTTAACTTTTTTTGGTCCAAATCAATTAATTTCGCGTTATTAAGTGAATTATTTTTTTGGCGATTTTCTTATGTTCTCAAATATCTCGAGAGCTAAAATAAAAACAATGTGTTAATCTCATGTGTTAATCAATCTTGTAACTCCGACAGTTTCGGAGATAACAATAACGGGATACTCTGTATTGCAAATTAAAATATGACTGTTTATAATTTCGTTTTTTGATCGTTGTTTATGGTGGATTTATACAATTTGATGTTTATATTCTTCTTCTTCTTCTGCTCCGTAGCACTACAACCCAGGGTGGGTTTTGGCTGCCTTCACCACTTGTCTCCATCTAGGGCGGTTTCCTGCCATGTGGTCAAGTCCACTTCTATTGTTGTGAGGTCTTTCCTGATGTTGTCCCGCCATCTCAATCTTGGCCTTCCTAACGGTCTCTTTTCTTGGGATGCTTCCTCCCACACTTCTTTGATTAGTCTCGTGTTGTGATTCCTCTGGACGTGGCCTACCCTGCGCAATCGGTTTGCCTTTACTTCCTGTACAATATCTGGGCTATCATACAATCTGTATCGGCCTGTTTCAGGGTTCCGGTAGGGTCCGTATATTCTACATAGTATTTTTCGCTCGAACCGTCTTAGTACTTGTGTGTCATTTACGGTCATGGTCCACGTTTCGCCTGCATATGTTATAATCGGTCTTATGATGGCCTTGTATAAAGTGATTTTTAATTTTCTACTGAAGTTTTTAGACTTTATAGGTATGCAGAAATTAAATAACAATAAGAAATAAGGCCACCTCCAAACAAAACCTCAAATCAATGTTTAAATAAAAAATGCATACATTTTACAAAGAAGAGTAAATTCAAAATTAAACGCAAAGGAGCATTAAAAGGATAAATTAATTTAAAAAAAGTGTATAACAGATGCCAGTAGAAACAAATTTGTTTAATAAAAATGACGCACATGAAATAAGAAGAAATTGAAATATTCAAAAAAAAACAAAGCCGACTAAAAAACAATATTTAAATATTACCATAGAATCCCAACTAGCAAATATAGTTCCCAGTCCTTTTTAAAATGTCACTGCCCCTAAAGTATAGTTCCCAGACCCACCCTGCCACTTAAAATGTTACTCTGTAAGGAATAGTCACTTTGAAGTATATTTCGACCGGTTAGTGCCTACCTACTATAAAAGTGGTAGCGGTAGTGGCTGGAACTACCCGAATCTTCCAATATGAGACCATAAAAGACCAAAAACTTTATAGTAACTTTTTGAAGTAGCGGTCACTAACAAGTGCTACCATAATGCCTCCATTAAGTTTTTGTTACTTTATAGTAACAATTTAAGTTCCGGGGTAGTCGCGGCCACGACACCTAGTTACTTCTAATTTATAGTAGCACTGAATGTAGCAAAATGGTTACTGGTACCTTCCTAGGCGACTATAAAGTTATTGTTTCTGTAAAGTCGCCTCTGGGTAGTTACAATTGTCACTTTATCAATCCGAAGATTTTAAAGTTCCGAACGGGTAGGGTTGGCCTAATATAGTATTGTTCCCGGTACTTTGTGGAAGTATATGGAACTATAAAGTATTTTTCGGATTAAACGGCCATATTTTTTTTCATGACTTTTCAGACGAACAGCCAAATGGCTCAAACACTTTGCGTTTTCAAGCTAATTAGACTAAAGCTTTTTCCTTAGTTATTTTGTTATTTTTGACGGTGAACTAATTTTTTTTAAGTTTCACGCCAGTTTCAAGCAAATAAATTTTTTATTATTATTACTACACGAGTTGCTATTGCAAATAATATAATAATTTGAAATGTTTTGAGAGGCGCTTGAAAATTTTGTCATATAAACCCACTATTTTATTCAGTAAAGTCGATTGCGTTTTGAAATTTTATCTACAAAAGGCGTTAAAATCTCATGGTAAATAACAAAAAAATAATGGCTTCCATAATTGTTTTCCATCATGACATTTATTTTTATGAAGTGTGAAATAGCATGAAGAGGTCGCTGCGAATAAAATTTAACAGTTTAACGAAAGTTCCACATGTCGGCGGAAAACACTCGGCTGCCACGAACCCGCGACTAGGCAGCTTCGTAACAAATAAGTCGCATTCACCAGTAGGCTACTTTATAGTAACACATCATAGTAGCAAAAACTACCCAAGACACTACCCGGCTACTTAAAAATCTTTCCCCATTCTGGTTGCAGTTACTTAGCAGCTACGAATATACGACGTAGCCAGCGATGGTCACCGCTCACCTTGTGGTGGCTTTGATAGTAGCAGTTACGTATCTGCCACCATAAATGTTAGTTGGGATACGTCATGAGATTAACTATTGCTAAAAAAATCATGTTAGCAAAAATGTCAAAATATCAGAAAAAAACGACACATTATAAGTAAACACATATTTGAAATAAATAAAAAAAAATATTGATAATAAACACAAACTAGAAAACAATGTTTATATATGATCATGTAAAAGGTCATGATGTTAAACGCAAATGTTAATACAAGCAAAATGCTCCCTAAAAAAATCTGCAGCCAATAAAGGTAAGAGCATATTGCAAATACTTAAACTAGAAAAAAAAACGAAATAATATACAGACATGACCTTGGAAACATCCAGAGGTTAAATGCACGCCTAAAAAACTGATGCTGTAAAAAGACAACGAGAAGAGAACAAAAAAACCCAACAATAGATATAAAACTAATGTAATGAAGTTAAACAAACTATTGTCATTAAAAAGTAAAGTATGGATACTAAAAAAAATGGCAAGCAAAAATACATAGAAAGCAACATTTAAATCTGACCATAGAAAAGTCACGAGGTGACACAAATGTTAAAAAAAACTAATATATTCAGTAAAGTGATAATAAGTACCAATATACACAGGATCATGCCAAAAAAAAATTAGCACACCAAAACTGAGAACGCACTGTAAATATTTACAACAACAAAAAAAACGAAACAGAAGAATATTTAAATATAAGTGAGTTTTAGTTGCGAAATTAATCAGAGACGTATATTACAAATAAAAATTATACTATTATCACAAAAATACATCAAGGTAGCAGATACAACTGAAAATAGTCATGATTAATTATAAAATAATCAATAAGGAATTTCTATGGTCAGATTTTATTGCTGTTTGCTTCTTTTGCGTCTTATTTTTTGTGTTAGTCTCCATATTGTTCAGAAGTGTTATTTTGTATATAATGACTTTATTTATCTTTTTATTTTAACCTCATTACTTATTCTTATGGTAAGTTTTATATGTTTTTTTGGTGTTCTTTTTTCATTGTGTTTATTTTTTTACGCACCTTATAATTATTTTTACAGTATGAGTTTATTTTTAACTGAATCTTAAAGGCAAGCTTACTATTTCATTATTTAAGCAATTAACTCGTCATACAGAGTTAGTGTGTATGTAGATATATGAAGTTAGGAATATATATTATTTAATCTTCGCTTTATCGTTTTTTGTGCGTATTTGTGATTCATAGGCAATATGATGTTCAATATATTCTTTTTTTTTTTGTTTGAACTTCTAATTCTGCGAAAAATTCTAAGCGTATTTACATCTATTTTAATTATACAGGGCGATCCACAGAGGCAATATGATGCTTAATTTATTCTTATTTTTTTTTAACATTTAATTCTGCGAAAAATTCTAAGCATATTTACATCTATTGCTTTCCAGATATTGACGTTCTCAAACTTACATTTCATATATTCTGTAGATTTTAAAGGGTTTGACATAGAACAAAAGGGATTGCTCTCTTAACTACTACAGTAGCGTGACCCAAAGAAAATGTTATGTTGTAGTAACATTTTCTTTGGCGTGACCTTATAAGCAGGTTTCGTATATTTAGGATATTGATCTAGTATCAACATTCCAGTCGGCACAGCATCAGTTCATGAGAGGTCAAATGCCTTACTTAAATCAAATAAATATCCGAGACATCTGTTCCAGAATCCTAGCTAAATAAGGAAATATGGTAGCTAGAGCAGACTGATTCGAAAGCAAAACAACGTCAAAAGGATAATCTAATTCTAATAAAAAAAAATTACAATTGTTAGTAGAAACAAATCAGTTTATTAAAAATGACGAACATGATATAAGAATACATTGAAAATATTCAAAACAAACAAAGCCGACTAAAAACAATACTTAAATATTACCATAGAATATGTTATGAGATTAACTAATGCTAAAAAACTAATGTTTGCAAAAAGATGAAAAGATGTCAAAATATCTGAAAAACCACACATTATAAGCAAAAACATATTTGAAATACATAAAAAATAATAACAATAAACACAAACTAGAAAACAATGTTTAAATATGATCATTAGAAAAGTCATGATGTTAAACGCTAATGTTAATACAAACAAAATACTACCTAAAAAAGCTGCAGCCAATAAAATTAAGAATATATTGCTAATATTCAACCAGAAAAAATTAAACAATATTCAAATATGACCCTGGAAACATCCCGAGGTTGAATGGACGCCAAAAAAACTGACGCTATAAATGATAATGAATATAGATAACATTCAACATAATGCCTAAAAATTAAAACAAAGACAAAAATAGACTTACCAGACAATATATAAAACTAATGTAATGAGGTTAAACTTAAACTAATGTCAGTACAAAGAAAATAATGTCATTACACACAAAACAATAATTTTAAATAATATGGATACTAACAAAAAATGGCAAGCAAAAATAAAGAGAAATCAACATTTAAATCTGAACATAAAAAAGTCACGAGGTGAAACACATGTTATAAAAACTACCTACTTTGCGTAAAAAGATAATAAATAATAATACACACAGAATCATGCCTAAAAAATTTAGCACACCAAAAGTGAGAACGCACTGTAACTATTTACAACAACAAAGAAAGAAACAGAAGAAGATTTAAATATGAGTCAGTTTTAGTTGCGCAAAGTAATCAGAGGCCTATAATATTGCAAATATAAAGTATACTGTTATCACAAAAAATGCATCAAGGCAGCAGATACAAATCAAAATAGTCATCAATAATTATGATCAATAAGGAATTTCTATGGTCACATTGTAATGCTGTTTTCTATTTTCTTTGCGTGTTATTTTTGTGTTAATGTCCATATTGTTCAGAAGTTTTATTTTGTATTTAATGACTTTATTTATCTTTTTACTGGCATTAGTTTAAGTTTAACCTAATTACTTTTTCTTATGGTTAGTTTTATATATTGTTTGGGTTTTTTTTTGTTCTCATATTTAATATGTTTATTATTTTCTTTTTCTGCTACTTGTTATCTTTTTACAGCATGAGTTTTTTTTTAACTGAAACTTAAAGACATAATTACTATTTCATTATTCAAGCAATTAACTCGTCATACAGTGTGGATGCAGGGACAGAAGTAAGGAATATATATTTTTTAATGTTCGAAGAAATCGCCCTTTATTTTTTGTTGTGCGATTATGTAATCAAATGTATTTATACAGGGCGATCCACGTAGGAAGTATGACGTTCAATATGCTTCTCTTATTATTCTTATTTTTGAAATTTTGATTCTGTGAAAAATTCTAAATGTATTTGCTTTTCACATATTGACCTTTCCTAACTTACATTTCTTTTATAGCATTGGCACATACACTAAAGGATGAAAGGGACGAGCGGTGCGTGTGCAAAAATGTTGATTGTCACGGTTCTTGAATAATTGTAGGTTGTAATTAGGGGGAAACAGATGTCCTGGGAGTGAGTTCCACAGTGATACAGTGCGCCAGACAAAGGAGATCTTGTAAAGCGATGTTCTAGGTGTTTCCAGTTGTACGACGAACTGGTGCGCTCTTGCCGTCTGTCGTGACTGTCTGACAGGCGTTGCCAGAGGCGGGATGAAGCGGACCAAATCCTGGGAACATCTGCCGCGAAAGTATTTGTAAAAGAGGGACATCTCGGCCACATGTCTGCGGTGTTCCAGACTATCCAAATTCCGG
>MU182703.1:232639-256570 GCA_016904865.1 Pissodes strobi
TTCTGAAGCTTTAGGGTGTGCTTTGCTGCGGCACCCCAGATGTGTCAGCAATATTCTAAGCACGGTCTTATTTGCGCTTTGTAGAGCAAGAGCAACTGCTGCGGTGTATACAGTTTTTTGTTACGAAATAGCGCACCAAGCTTCTGGGAGGCTGATTTTGCGATGTTAGCAACGTGGTCATGCCAGGACATATTGCCATAATGATGTCAGGGCCCGCAGTATTGACCCTCTTGGTAAACGTGGCTGCTTGGATCTTTGCTGCATTGAATTGGACCAAATTTCTGTCGCCCCAAGTTTGAACCTTCTCCAGGTCTTGATTAATTGCTGTAATCTGCTCCTGCCTGCGATAATAAGTCTCAGTAGCAGGTAAAGGTTTTTTTTATCTAAATTGTGAGACAAGGGTACTGTCATCTGCAAAACTGTAAACAGGGTTTTTCGTTTCGGTCAGCAGGTCATTAATACAGATGAGGGACAGAGTTGGTGAAAGTATTGCACCTTGGGATACACCAGCATTAATGGTGGATGTGTGGGAGATGTGTCCATCAACTGCAACGTGCAGAGATCGGTTCTTAAGGAAATTGGCAAGCCAGCTGCAGAGAGAGCCTCGCAGTCCGAAGGACGGCAGTTTATTGAGCAGTCTGTCATGCCAAACTCTGTCGAATGCCTTTGAAATATCCAACGCAATCGCTCGAGACTCTCCGTAGTTCATGATTGCCCTACTCCATAATAATATATTAGTAATATAAGCCAATATATCTCCTGTCGAGCTGTCTTTGCAAAAGCCCTATTGATAAGCTGATTATTCTGTTGTTCTCGAGGTACTTGAGTAGTTGGCGATTGACTACACGTTCCATGACTTTGATGATTATTGGAAGCAAGGCAGTTTGAGGGCCTGGTTTACTTGCATTTTTTAGGAATAGGTTGCACTCGAGCGGCTTTCCAAGAAGATGGGTAAATCCCTTTTCCATAAGACAGAGAAAAAAGCCTGGAAAAAAACGGGTGTTAGTTTGTTGGCGCAGTTCTTTAACACAATGGCAGGTATTCCGTCCGGTCCTGATGCCCTTTGCGTATCTAGTTATTTAAGGCTTTTACGAATATCACGGTGATGAAACTTGACTTCTGTCATGGTAGTGTTGATGTTCGATATGGTGGGGAGAGCCTTGCCTTGGGAAACGTCTAAGATAGAGTGCGACGAAAACATTTTGGCGAGCATGTGTGCTTTTTCCCTGGCTGTAGACGACGTGATCCCAAGTTCGTCTGTCAAAGGTGGGAGAAACGTTTTTGTAAAGTTATCGCTTAATGTCTTTGCTACCGACCAGAAATTCCTAGAGCCACTAGGGCATTGTAAAAGTTTATTCCTAATTCTTTGATGGTGTTTGTCCTTAGTTTCGTCGATCACACGTTTGCATTCGTTTCTCGCTTCGACAAAATAATTGCGATTTTCAGCCGTCTGATCTTGCTGCCAGTACTTGTAGGCTAGCTGTTTCCTACCTACAGCGCTTTGCATCATCTGTTGAACCAGGGCATTCTATTTGACGGTAACTTGAATTTATGAGGTATGATTCCGTTCCTGATGATATTACTTGCGCAATCTCTTCGCAGCAGACTGACGGATCATCAGTGCTAAAACAGACGTCGAGCCAAGGAAAATCTAGGTAGAACTCCCTTAGATCGTCCCAGTTTGCAGAATTGTAATACCAAATTTTGCGAAGCAATGGTGGATCCTTCTGTAGAAGTGGTAATTCACAAACCGTTGTAATAAGTTTGTGGTCAGAAGTACCTAATGGCGGACCGACTGTAATTGTGTACTGATCAGGATTTCTGGTTAGAAAAAAGTCCAGGAGGGCGGCGAATTCGCCCCTCTCTGAGATTTGAGTTGGTTGGTCTACAAGTTGAGTAAGCCCGCAGCTGATGGCAAATGCTTCAGCTTCTCTACCTCCGTTGTCCGTTTTGTTGGAATTTTTGAGCCAGTTGGTGTTGTGGGCATTGAAGTCCCAGAACGATTATTTCTGAATTGGGGTGATCGACCTGTATTGAGTCAAAAGTGATAGCTAGTGTTGTAAAAAAGCTTTGGTAGGCTCTGTCGCTCAGAGGGCGATAGAAACAACATATAAACTTGGTTAATCCCTTGACGGTGAACTTAAGCCACATGACGTCAAGGTTGTTCGGTTCGAACTTATGTCTAAATCGGGAGTGTAAGTCGTAACTAGCATAGGGGTAGTTTACTGTTGTTGTGGAACATACTTGTGTTTCTGTAAGGGCTAGTATGTGTGTTGGTATACCGAATTTATGTTTGTATTTAGGCCTGTTATGTTGCAGAAATCTATTCTAAATTGGTTCCGTATCTTTACGGTCTCTGAAACGCTGTTTGAAGGGCTCACAGGGCCACCCAGCGCTCGAAGATCTGAATGGCCGGGGAGTTTACTACCGGAATATTTTGATCCAGGAAGCATCATCATGTCCATATATTCCTACTGTGGAACCCGGAACCACCAGCGCAGAAGAAAAACGTGATTCGCAAAAACCACGCACTTCCCAATTCTGGTGGGGTGGTCTTTCACCGGACGATGCGAGTAGGCGTATGCATCTACCAGCTAGTGGTCTCTAGTCTGACAGGGGTAAGAATGGGGTTTGTTGTGTCACTCCGCAGTGATCAGCTCCAGACTTTGTACTTGGGGCACATCCCGTGGCAAACTCGGAATGGAGAGGGTGTCACTACCCGCAATCAAACTGTTCTCACCAGTTTAACGTTCCTGCCTGCTAATACAATGCAGCCCCTCCTATCACAAACTGTCATTGATCAGCTCCAGACTTTATACTTATACTTCGGTCTTCTCCACCCTGGGGGAGGACGATGGGATTTCATGGGCCACATCCCGTTACAACTCGGAATGGCGGGGCCTCACTCCCCGTAATCAAACTGCTCTCATCACCTGGACGTTGATTTCGGACACTCTGTAGATTTTAAAGGAGTTGACATAGAACGCAATAGATTGCTCCCTTGAAACTACTTCACCTTATAAACAAGTTTCGTATATTTAGGATATTTATATAGTATCAATATTCCACTCGGCACATGCAGCATCAGTTTATGATAGATTAAGTCAAATGCCTTACTTAAATCAAATAAATACCCGAGACAACTGTTGAAAAATCCTGGCTAAAGAAAGAAACATGCTAGTTAGAGTTAGGTGATTCGAAAGCAACCCATCGTGACCAATATGATATAAATAGCTTAGAAATTGGTAATATTGATACTGACCTATAATTTGTCAAAGGTACTGGATATTCGGTCTTCAATGTAGGTACCTATTTAATATATATCTGTATCTCTATCTAATTACTTTTTTATCTCTCTCATAGTGCTTCTGATACTCGAAACAGCGAGAATTTCCGATCTTAAGTATATCAAAAATATTTTCAAACATAAAAATTCCTAGTACAGCCATTATCGAAATCTGAACAGCTGCGAGGTTGCATTTTCACAGAAAAAAATAGAACAAAGTTTATTTTAATTATTCTTATTTTACGTTTACGTCAGCATTCAATTTTTATTTTATTTTATTTATATCTTATATTTGTTTGGGTAAACTCATCTTCAGGCAGAGTAATTTATTATAAACGAATTCTAAAAGTCAAAGCAAGGCCAATGTCAATGAGAGGCAAATACAATAAAACCATTTTTGAAGGTTGTTTGTGCGTTGTATATGAGCTTGTGTGCAAATAATTTTTCCGATATCTTACACAAAATATGAAATTTAGTAAAACATTATTCTTGGAGCTATTTCGGGTTCTGTATGATAAAAAAAATTTAAACTATATATGCAGGCAAAAAATTACCGACATCTGGTCTTTGACTACAATGATGAGAAACATTACGATATCAACTATAGATAAAGATCGCTTCTAATACATAATTTGGTACAAGTTATTGTATATCCTAAACCCCGTTGCATTGTTACCCCCAAAGATATGCCCAATGTATGTATAACCCCGTTACATCTTAACCTTTGAAAATTATTCTGTTCATCCAAACGGAATAGTTTGCCTGACTGAAATATAATTGAATCAAAGGGGCAGAGAACAAACGTTTTCATTAAAACTGGCGTGCACATAGATAATACTGGTAATATGGTTAAAAATGAATATATAAAATACAGAATCTAAATTGGGTAATATTTTATTAGGGTTTGTGTACAGAGTGACTTAATGTTTTATATGGTTAATCTTACTGCTCTGTGGTGACTCCGATATTCTGTTTATCTTATTTTGTCTGCTCTTCTATATTGATTTTAAGAACTGTGAGTCAACGATAAATCATTAATTACCCCATTAGATGTTTTGATCGTATTGTATAAATGCCATGAAGAAACAACCAATTCAACACAAAGTAATCTACAATACGTTCTGCAGTTTAGCTTCAGCAATAATCTTAAGAAACGAAATTCAGTTTCTCTTTGTTGAAGCTTCGTTGTACACACTGCAATTATTGTTAATGCTGGGTAGAAGTTCGTCCTTTTGATACATTTTCATTGAGATGCCAGCTTCCAATTTATTGACTTGGCTTACCATAAAAAAACTAGGAAAATAAGTTTGGCCCTTGGACCTAAATAAATATTAATTATTTTTCGCACAATGATCTAGATTCGAACTAGAGCAAAACATAGTTATCCTTCAATAAAGTAATTTTAAAATTGACAAGTCCCGAAATAGAAATGAAATATTCCTGAAGAACCACTATGATATTCAGATTTTACTCGATTTACCAGCTCAGTTGTAAAAATATTGATAACGAACCAAAAGTCTGCATTTTTCAGCAATTCAGCTTCATCAGTAATCTTAACAAACCGAATTTACTTTATATATGCTGGATCTTTGTTAATCACTCAGTAATTATCATTTGGAAATTTCTTATGAGTTGGCTTGCCATATAAAGTACTGGCAAAAAACTTTGAACCTGTGGCCAGATATCTAATTAGTTCCAAGACAATGTCGAAAACAAATTTGCTGCCATAACTTAGTTGCCTTAACTCTAAAACTCTAGAACTAATAGAGTAGAATAAAGCTTTATTTCAAATATAGTCATCACAATGCAAAGTATCACAAGAACAACAAATGAAATGGCGTTAAGGTACGTTACATCCCAAAATAATCTAATCGATATGGTTCTAGTTCTAATAAAAGATGATCCAGTTTTTCTTTTAAATTATTTAAAGTATTGTACACTTTTAATATTATCAGGCAGCTTATTAAAATTTTTAAACATATAAGAAGGATTTTGTTCTCTAAACGTTAATGTATAGATGGGGTAATTTTTATCTACAGATCTTGTACCAGGATAATATTGGTATTCTTTTTTGAAGAAAGTTATTTTTGTTTTTAAAAAGATAAAGGAGGCACTGCAAAATACACCATATATGGTCAGTAATCTTTTCTGGATCTTTTTCTAACCACCAATCCTGACCAGTACACAATTACAGTTGGTCCGCCATTAGGTACTTCCGACCACAAACTTATTACAACGGTTTATGAATTGCTATTTCTAGAGAAGGATCCACCAGTGCCTCGCAAAATCTGGCATTACAATTCTGCAAACTGGGACGATCAAAGGGAGTTCTACCTAGATTTTCCTTGGCTGAAGTTTGCTTTGGCATTGACGACCCGTCAGCTTGATGGAAGCATACTTCCCAAATTACATCAAGTCACCATCAAAAAGAAAGCCCTGGTTTGACAGAAGATGCGAAAGAGCTGTTGGTAGAAAACAGCAAGTCTACAAGTACTGGCAGCAAAATCAGACCGCTGAAAATCGCAATAATTTTGTCGAAGAGAGAAACGAATGCAAACGTGTGATCGACGAAACTAAGGACAAACACAATCAAAGGATTAGGAATAAACTTTTGCAATGCCCCAGTGGCCCCAGGAATTTCTGGTCGGTGGCAAAGGCAGTAATCTTTACAAAAATGTCTCTCCCACCTTTGACAGACGAACATGGCATCACGGCGACTATAGCGAAGGAAAAAAGCAAACATGCTCGCCAGAATGTTCTGGCAGAAGGCAAGTTTCATCACCTTGATATTCGTAAAATCGTTAAAGGACTAGATACGCAAAAGGCATCAGGAACGGACGGAATACCTGCCATCGTGTTAAAACTCTGCGCCAATGAACTAACACCTGTTTTTTCCAAGCTTTTTTCTCTATCTTACCGAAAAGGGATTTACCAATCTTCTTGGAAAGTCGCTCGAGTGCAACCTATTCCAAAAAAAGCAAGAAAACCACGCCCTCAAACTATCGTCCAATTGCCTTGCTTCCAGTAATCTCCAAAGTCATGGAATGTGTAGTCAATCAGCAACGATTCAAGTACCTCGAGAACAACAGAATAATTAGCGATAACCAATACGGCTTTCGCAATGAGATATCTAGAGAAAATATATTGGCATGTATCACTCATATATGGGCTAGGGTAATTGAGAACTACGGATAGCCTCGAGCGATTGCGTTGGATATTTCGAAGGCATGCGACAGAGTTTGGCATGACGGATTGCTCAACAAATTGCCGTCCTTCGGACTGTCAGCCTCTCTCTGCAGCTGGCTTGCCAGTTTCCTTAAGAAACTATCCCTGCACGTTGCAGTTGATGGACACATCTCAGGCACATTCACCATTAACGCGGGCGTCCCTCAGGGCGCAATGTTTTCACCTACTCTATCCCTTACCTATATTAATGACCTGCTGACCAAAACGAATAATCCTGTAATCGTACATTTTTGCAGATAACAGTACCCTTGTCTCCCAATTTAGATCAGAAAACCCTTTAACAGCAATTGAAACTTATAACCGCAGCCAGGAGCAGATTACAGCAATTAACCTGGACAAAGAAAGAACCTGAGGCGACAGAAATTTGGTGCAGTTCAATACAGCAAAGACCCAAGCAGCCACGTTTACCAAGAGGGCCAATACGGCGGTCCCTGACATCATTATGGCAGGATCGACCATTCCTTCATCCTCGTCAATTGGACTACTGGGTGTTTCGGTTAACAGCAATATGTCCACGTTGCTAACATCGCAAAATCAGCCTCCTAGAAGCTTGGTGCACTATTTTGCAACAAAAAACTGTACACTGCAGCAGTTGCTTTTGCTTTACAAAACGCAAATGAGACCGTGCTTAGAATATTGCTCACACATTTGGGGTGCCGCACCAAAGCACAGCCTAGAGCTGCTGGATTCCATTCAGAAGAAAGCTGTATGTCTCGTCGACGACCATGAATTGACCCGGAATCTGAATAGTCTGGAACACCGAAGACATGTGGCCGAGATGTCCCTGGCGCCCTTGGCAACGCCTTTCAAACAATCACGATAGAGGCAAGAGCGCACCAGTTCGTCGTACAACTGGAAACACCTATAACATCGCTTTACAAGAACTCCTGTGCCTGGCGCACTGCATCACTGGGGAACTCACTCCCTGGGCATCTGGTTCCCCCTAATTATAACCTACAACTATTCAAGAACTGTGTTAATCAACATCTTCGCACACACACCGCTCGTCGAACGCCATAAAATCTCTCTTTAGTGTGTGTGCCACTGCCATAAAAAAATAAAAAAGTAATTGTTCCTTAAACTAACTCCTCTATGATTCCCTAAATTTCATATTAAGAATTAATCTTAAATTAAAACCATTTTTTGAGCGATGAATACTTCTTACTTATTCCACAATGGGGTTCATGCCCCATGATATGATCCCATGCCTTAACAATGATTCGAAATTTAAACATTCTTAAAACCAGAATGGAACATTTTTGAAAAAATTTTAACGATTCAGTACTATTCATATTTTTAGATTTTAATTGATTTATCTAATTAAGATTAACTGCAGTATTCCGATATACAATATTGTGATCAATCTCTGTGTCAAGGCCAAACGTCTTGACGCATCAATCCGCAGCTTTGGTCTCGTCTTGGACATATCACTTTAAATCTTGTTCTTGGTTGTGTAAGTAAGGCGAGCAGAACTCAAAGCCAAATCATTAAAAATCTAAATTTAAAGAAAGATAATTCCCCGCTAAAAAAGATAATGACCGTTTAAAGAAATCGTTTGTCTACGTAATGTTTTCTAATGACAAATTAATAGCATGTGAATAAATTAGGTGAAAACTGAGGGCCTCGTGTGTTAGAACAAGCGGTAATGAACTTTCAAGTTGTAAGTTTACCAGTGGCGTAGCGCGGCAAACTTTAGAGTCGACGAGGATGGAATAATGAAGTCGAAAAATTTGCTAGAAATTTAGTCTAGTAATAATATGAACAACATACTTGTTTTAGCCAGTATAGAAATCGAGATATTATAGCCAAAAAATGTTTTTTTTTCACAAATATTGCCGCTTTGTGTTCACGTGTCATGAAAGAAGCTTCGGTAGACGGTACATTAAATTTAGTGGCTTCTTTGACCATGCTGTAATATTCACTACATCCCACGTACCCATTCTTTGCTTTATGGTTACTACGATTCAATTCTTATGACCTTTTCCATCGCATCTCGTTTTTTTTCAGGATTCTGACCTTGCCTTGTTCATTTTTAATCATTAATACTTAATTATTTAAAATTTGTTTTCTGATATGTATTGTTGCGTACACCCTCGGACCACGTAAGTTTTGGCCCATTTCAATTTCTTACATATTTAAAAAAAAAACTATGATTGTGGGCAGTATGATCCTCACTTGTGACAGCGTCCTCGAGCCAACTTAAACAACCATATTGACGCAGGTTATTTCGCCGTTGGTCTAAAAGTACTGGCATTAACATTGGATGTCTGAGTTCCTGAGATGATATTTTAATTAAACTTCTTGGGCCGTTCGGTTGATAGATGTAGTAGCATAACCTCAAGTATCCATGATTGTAGCTTTATCATCATCATTATTAGTTTTACTGACCTAATTCTGGAAATAAATCTTCGCCATGATTCTTCAATTTAGTCTGTCTGGGACGTCCCAACTTCATTTGCATTGTCTATATGCCTTCTAACCAACAAACTTTAGATACTTCAAGTTGTTAATTCAATACATCTCGTAATGTAGCCTGCCCATTGACATTTAAGCTGGACTATCCATTCATCACCATTCACTTTTTCTCTGATCTCCTCACTCCGTGCATGATCACGGGGTGATACGCTACAAAATTGTCATTCCGTTGCTTTCTCACACGCAAGTGCTGCATCCGCAACCGTTGATTAATGTTGCTGATTCCATCGTTTGTGACTTGAAGAAAATTTGCGAAGGTCGCTTACCCCTCACTGAATTATTGGTATATGAAATGACGTAGATGAAGTCTTCAGTACTTCTCAACAGTCTTTATATTAAGAATTTGCATTAATCCCCTGGAGTGTTTTGAGCACATTAGAAAATCTTTTTGGGGAAATTATGTTGTCATATTTTATTGATACGGATCTTGAAAATTTTACTATTTCAACTGTTAGGGTTTTTTTATAATGTTCGTATATCTGTAACCAGCATGACAGGGTTGCCCAAATCTCAAACGAATCAAAACGTATATAAAAATCTATGGCATCTAGGTGGTAAACATACGAAAATACGGATAGCACGCGATGGATTTTGAGTTTCTGTCGATTACCTTTTTTGGATAACAACCGATTAATAGCATTTTCTAGGTTGCTAGGACTGCTTCGCTTTCTAGGCAACCATTTAAGTTCCGAACGTCTGTTCACCACCATTTTTCACCAATTTAACAGGTACTTCATCAACTTCTGCTTTGATATTAATGGGGTTTTAATTTTGTACACGCTAATCTTTGAGAGAACTTCCATAGAATTTCTGATAGCATCTTTATATAACTGCTCGACTTCTTTATGAATGTCCTCTTTTAGTGGATGCTTATTTCGATCTTTCTAACTTTATTTTTCTCTTGCCTTTCTATAGCTATCAGCTAACAAAAGTACTTTTGAAAGGGGTGTTAAGACATTTCTGCTAAAAAAGGCATACTACTCTTTGGATGAATACTTCCAAGACCCTCTTGATTCAGAAATGCAGGTGTTGATGGCTAAAAAATCTTTTCTTTTTTTCTTTTGTAAACTTTTCTTTGTACACTTGATTATTTGATAGTTTCTTTGTACACTTGATTATTTGATGGTTTCTTTGTACACTTGATTATTTGATAGTTATTTTCTTGAATGTTTACATTCTTTCTTGTATAATTTTATTCTGTGAGTGTGTTGTAACAAAAGACAATTGCGACTGTTATTTCTTACTTATTGTATCTATGTGTGTTTCATAATGAACAAAGAAAAAACCTAAGACGAATACTTATCTACTATAGATTAATACTATGACAAGGAATTTTAGTTTTAGTGCTTTGTTAATGACTTTGTAGTTAGAACAATAAAGCATATTGAGTTTGAGTTGAGTATAGATTGTGCTCCCTAATTCCCTTTCATCTTGCTTTTGGTTTATAATAAGATATTTTCTTTGTCGTATATTTTTTTAAGGCAGCTTATTCTCCGATTTGTTTTTCTTGACAGTCTCAAGGATTTTATCGACTGATGTTATTAATGATTTATCTATATTTGCCTGCATCCCAGCTAACCCCCAGCTACGACGTCATATTCTCTAGAAATATTGGTTATATGGCGACGTTTACTCTAACGAGGCCAAATTACGGCAAAATTACCTCCATCTGTCGGTTTGACGTCGAGTAGTCAACTAAATATTACTTGCTTTTCATCAGATAATTTTGGGACTACATATTTATGTCAGCTATGGACTAAGCAATCTAAAGGTAATCTTTGAGATAGAATAACAATACGTTTTCATGTAATTATTCTATGACGTCGAGTAGTTACAAAATTATTACTATTCACTTAATTGTCTTTTCAATATTTTCGACATCGCTACTAAGGTAACGAAATGACTAAGGTATTAGACGTAGGAATTTGACTAGAATAGTACGTGCGGATTTAAGGTATTATCGACGTCGCTAATGTTATGGTATGGTATGGTATGGTAGAGGGGTCGCTCGGCAAGATTTGCTTTTCAATACGTCGCTTTGGCCACAATTCATCTTTTGTGTATGCCCTTCTATGTTACATCCTATCATTTCGAGAACTTCAAAATATTTCGAGGGTTGAGCTTTTGTGGATGTCCAGGTGCCACAAGGGCATTTTCGAGGCCTTTGGCGAGTCAGTGCCTGACATTGGCAGAGTAGGTGCTTTGACGCTTCAACCATAGTTTGGCTGAATCTGCATTGTTCGTCAGTGGTTTTCCCCATTTTCCTGAGGTGGAACGTCAAGGGGCCTTATGGATGGGTTATAAAATGGGGGCATGTTCATTGAGAAGGTCTACGACCAGTTTTATCATATTTTTTTGTAGCTCGAGAAGCTTTTCGTGTACGCGAGTGAGATATGAGTCTTTTGGCCTGTCTATGCCCAGGTGCATTTGCTCAATGTGTCTCTTTTCGCATTTTCCCAATTTCTGAGTTAATTCATAACGTGCCCTCTAGTGATGCCACAGAATGATTCAGGCTTACAAAAGGCAGTCTGTGTACCATACCGTGCGAGCTGGTCAGCGGCTTCTTCGCCTTCCACACTCTAGTACCCTGGTATCCACATTAGGTTGAGGTGAGGTGCTTGCCAGTGGATCTGCAGCGATCCGACAATCTCACACTAGCTGGGAGTTGATTCCGCTAGATGCTAGCGTTTTGAAGGCTGCTTGAATATCTGATAGGATATAGATCTTTGCACCTCTTGGCCTTTTTTGGCTGTATTGATAGCTTTTAGTTCTTCTTGAAAGATGGTGGGAGTGTTTCCTAAATGTGCAAAGATTCGACATCTAGCTCCGTAAACTCCGGATCCCACTCCTTCTTTCATCTTTGATTCATCTGTATACCAGACAAGTGATCCCCTCTATAGTTATTTTAGTCTTTCCCCTGTAGTATTGCGGTCTTCAATTATCAATTCAAAGGAGCGATCAAAATAGAGTTTTGTTAGGATTGTGTCAGTTGGTTTGGTCATCGCCTCTATTTGGATGTCGTTCCGAATTTTAAGGTGACCAGTCAGGTTCCCTGATTTCGGTTTTTGTGTCTGAGTGACTCTTTGCGCACTGGTCCAGGCCTCCTTTTCTATGCATATGTGCAGCGGAAGGAGGTCAAGTAGGGTTTCCAGAGCTGCTGTGGGGCACGTTTTCATAGAGCCTTTGTACTCTTGTTAGCTTTCGCTGTGTTGTTATTTCCTTTGTTTTTACCCACCACACTGAGCAGGCCTAGGTTATAATAGGCTTTATGATAGTGTAAAAGGGCCACCAGATGATGGAGGGTTTTAGGCCCCATGTTTTACCAAAGAGTCGTCGACAGGCCCAGAGCGCTGCTGTTGCGTTTTTGATTGTTCTTTCCAGGTGTGGGTTTCAGGTTAGTTTCTGGTCAAGAACAGAGTCAAGATACTTAACCTCTCTTAAAAGCCCTACCGTTCTCCCTCCCAAAGTGGGTACTTTAAGGTTCAGCTTCCTACTTTTTGTTAATGGGAACACATTTAGTCTTTCCTGTGTACACCATGTGCTGACAAGGTTGAGTGTACTTTGCATACGTTCTGAGAGAACGTTGTCATGCTATAGGGAGTTAAGCTAATGGGGCGGTGACATTTTGGTCTAATATTTAGAATAATTATGCAAAGCAATTTTACTTTATCCAGCTTGTTGGGTCGGGTTTGCTGGAAACATTTCACTGTGTATTCCTCAAAATCTTGCTATTGAGTCGCCAATCCACAATTTTTTTTCCACGTCTATTAAATCGTAGGGTACTGATTCCACTTCACTAAAGTTTTTAAAAGCACTGATCAGTTACTTACCCAGTCACGAGTTTTAAGGTTATGTTTTGTCATTTGCCAAAAGCCGAGGTATTGGTTAAAAAGTCCACCGGACGTTTAAAAGCTTGGAGCTGATTCGTGCCCAATTCATTGTATCTAGCCCAATTACTTCTACAAAATAATTACCCTTTGGTTTTCAGGTTTCTTTGGTAATAATTTCTTGGCAAGTACGCAGATTATCTAAATTTTATTAAACTAGTTGTTAGCAAAAGCCATTATCGGCATCGCGATTTTAAGTTAAATTTTAGTCAGCCAAGTTTATTACTTGACAAAATTTTGTAAAAAGAAACATAGTTAATATCTCTCCCTGATTTTGCTCGCTAATTTTGCTACATCCTCATTCACGATATGGTCCGGACTAGACCCTGTTCATTTTGGCTGAGATTAAAGGAGTTATTAATTGCGTACATTTTGTTTTGCTCTTGGAAATTCCGAACTTTTCTTTCCCAGCATTGTATCTTCTCAAACCACAAGGGTCAATTTAGGCTTTCTCTTCATTTGGTTTAAGTAACCAAGGACTGGCAAACGTGAATTTCATTCTCAACATATTTACATCTTTCAATTTTCTAACCCATCCATAAGGACCAATACGTCCTTTTTCCTCACTGAATTTTAAGTTCAACCTCGCGCTGAAGTTACCAATGGTAAGGGTGTTTTAGTATAGCTTGTTCCAAATTTAACTCCGTTTCGCCCTCGCAGTGTAGAAGGGATCACATGTTACTCATATTTCCTTTTTTATTTCTCCAAGACCATCGAACTCTCCCTCGGATTAATCAGGCGATCTTCAATTGAAGGTGAGCATACGCTATAGGTTCCAATTTCCATTCTAGCTTAAGTTCTAGAGCAGCTTCATCCATACCGGATATTCTTAGCACAATTCGCTCTAGGCCTTGTGCGACTGCCATCATAATAAAAGACTTGTGGCATTCATGAGGAGATATTGAACACCATTTTGGCCTGGCGATGGCGGGTTAAATGATTGAGTCCTGCCTCGTTCTCACTTAAATCAAATAAATCTATCTCTAGGTTTATAATGGCCGAAACCAATAGATTGCGTGTAACTTTGAAACACATTTTTAAAGTGAATCGTCTTTGCTGAAGGGGCCACAATTTTCAAGCGCTACGAAAATTCAGATAGCATGAAAGGAGTTCGAAGAGTACGTCAGTGACGACAGGAGCGGGAATACGCACACGCTTGCCTATAACGTATGTGTTAGTGGTAACGACCGGAAGGGAGACGGCATATTAATAATTCTAATAATTTAACTGTCTCTATAGCCGTTAAGGAAGAAATTTCACTACTATCGCGCGTGGACTTCCCGCACAAATTTTTTTTTTCAATGGAGCCACTAACCCAAATATGTTACGTCACTGGAAGCGTAGCTTTTCACCATCACCGTCGGCGGAAACGCAGGTTAGCACGAACACCCGCTCATAAAGGCTACTTCCGGCAAGCCAGGTAATGGACTGAAAGAGTGACGGTTGCCTGTCAAGGGTCGGCGGCGTTCATTTGTTTGCTTGCGTGGCAAGCCGCGATTTTTTCTTTTGTTTTAATTAGACGGCCGTGTGTTACCTTCGTCCTCACACGCAAAAGTTAAATGGTACAATTTGGCTTCCTTTTATTGTTAAATATTTAAAATTGATCCTGAAAAGTTTCTCGAGCAAAATGAAAACTCGATAAATGTTGAATGTAAATTTATCCTCTTACATATACCATATTTGAAGGCTTCTTAAGTCTAGAAGGAAACAAATCAGCTTAGCAATAGTAGGTTTTAGTTGTCAATAGAACAGCCGTTCACCTTTAAGCACTTCTGATAGCACTTCAGTTCATATAAGTGATACTTTAACTAGCTATTACTCATGCATTGCATTGCTCCCAACTTTGCTACATCCTTATATGCACGGATATATGAAAAGACTACTCGAATTTAATGAAGCAGTTCACTTTTTTATTGAGGGAATTCAGAATACAGCTAGACTTAATGCGAAATAATTCTTTCAAATTTAGGCATTTATCATTTTTCGTTTAAGCTACATCCATAGAGAAAATGCCACAAATTATGAAATTTTCAAATGATTTTCCAGCCTCCCCCCGTATTTATTTTTGTACAAGGTAATAGGCATAAGGTCTGAGTTTTGTCAAGAAGAAAACCTCATAGAATTTGTCAGAATCCTTTTAAAATAATTAAAGCACCGACATTTATTCGACCCCTCAATCATAACGTCGACGCCAAGTTTCATACATTGTGTATGTGGTCTAAAAAGTTGGATGTGCCCTCTTTAAATTTGCTGCAGATCCGTCTGATGGACATTGTCGCACTTATTAACATTTGATCAGCTCTCGACCATTCGGGAATTCATTTTGTCATTCCTTTTGGTATATTTAAAAAGCTTCGAACGATATGAAAAGGCATGCGAATTATGTCGCCTTTCGTGTTAAACCCGTTTTTAAAAACAACTCACAAACTACTACAGGGCCTATATTACTTTTACTTGACAAAATATGTATCCAAAGATGCAGAGACTTTGCAAGGCAATACAAGACAAACAATAATTACGAATTTACTTATATTTATAAGTTAAAAGATGCTGAGCTGGCTTGCAGGTGCAGCAGGTGCAGATGTGCTTCGTCGGATGGTCTGTTCCCATAACTCCTCCGGACTAAGATGAAAACCAGGGTTGAAACATGGTTTGAATTTAAAGGTTGAGGGTGGCTTGGATCTCTTATAATCCTTTTCTTATTTCTTCCGATGCTGTAGTTGAGGGTGCTTCATTACTCTTCTTCTTCCATAATCTATAACTAATATATAAAATTGCAAGAACCAATAATAGGTAAAGCGTTATTGTCCAAAAACTGATTCTGTCGAAATGTATCGGCACTTCATTGATTTCATTAATTTCATGTTTTTGTTTGTTTAGAGCACTAAAAATGTCTTTCGTTTCTTCAAGATTTGTGGAAGTTAATTTTAGTTCTTTCTCAATAAGAATATCTTTAGAGTTTTTAATGTCTAAATTAAGGTTTAAATTCGGAAGTAAAATATTTTTAAATTGTGGTCCCGAATTTTGGAAAGTTTTTAAAAGAGTGTCTTTCAGTGTTATTTCACAGTCATTAAATTGTTCGATTACATAAGTTCCGTTTATAAGAACATTGTCTTTGTCGTTACCGCACTTTTGGACTGCAACGGCACTATGAGGTGATATGACTATCCATTGGCCTTTCTCCAATTTTTGGAATATCTCCTCGGTGACGTCAACATAGACTTGTAGGCAATTGGTTATGTTTCTTGAATATTTCAACAGTTGAACTTCGCATGGTGAATCTTTGTTGACTTTTGAGATTGGTTATTATTTCTTGGCATTTTATGTCGAAGAGTGTAAAACTATGTTCATTTAGGAGAAAGTACTTAGAGGATCTTTGGGATCTTGTCGGCAAGGAATATAAATGATAATAATTATAATTATCGCTTTCGACAATCGGTATTTCTAAAATAAAAACTATTTGATTACCTTTCACGTAGCTTTTAATTTCAGTTATTTTTTCGAATATTAAGATGTTTTGCAAATTTACTTCGAAAGGCAGTTTATTCTTTGTCTTTTGAATATATTTACTGATAGTTTGTAATTCGAGTACATATTCTTTTGGTTCGATTATCGAATTCTGAAGTATATTTAATTTTGCAAAAGTCATTGCAGTTTCAAATCGTTCTAAAATATCATACATTATTCTGAGTGTTGCTGTTAATTGTGAAATTACTAGTTCTAGAGCAATGTAATGATATATTTCGATATTCTCAAGATGTCTAGATTTGATGACCTTTTCTAGTTCTGAAATTCGGTTTTTTAATATTATTTGATTATTTGAAAGGATAATAGTATAATTTTGAAACTTTGTATAGAGCGTTCTAATAAGGAAATTTGATCTTTTAGAATAGTCTTTATTTTGTTTTGGTTATTTGCTAACGATGATATAGCTTCGTCGTATCGTTTTGCGTCATTTTGATCTAGGTTGCCGGTTATTGATTTTATTATTGATCCGTGTCCAACTATGATGCCTCTTTTATTTCTATAAATAAATGATGGGTTTATTTGTGATATTTGAACTTGAATTTTATTTTCGAGATTTCTTATTATATGATAATAATTTTTTAATTCTTTGTTGTAATCATTGGTTTCAGAGGTGTTTTCCAATGTGCTTTTAATTTGAACATAGAATGATTGAATCGAATGAAATTCATTGATAATATTAGAAATATCAAAAATTTGATAAAACTCCAAGTATCGATTTGATTTTGTGCATTGCCAAGTTTTAGGGGTAAAAGACCAGGGTTTTAATTTAGATTGTGGTAAATGGGTTTTTCTAGTCTTGCTGGTCTGATGACATAGAGGGTAAGTCTGGAACAACTGAAGGATTTTTTACTTCTTTCATGTGAATTGTTTCAGGCTTACTTACTTTATTTTTGTGAGCTATTTTAACACGGTTCCTATCTAATAATTGTGTAATGAGATAGGGTCCTAAGAACTTTTGATTTTTCTTGTTTCTATTATTAGGATTAATTTTATATACTGTTTGGCCTACTTTAAATATTGGGTTCATTTCGCCTAAAGTATTGTGTTTTGAAACGTTAAACGTTAAATTTTTTTTATGCAACTTAAGCATTTCCTTTACTGTTTCACAGTTAAAATTACTGCCATTATCAAGAATAATATTTTGTGGAACGCCAAATGATGAGAAATATTTTATCAGAGCTTTACACACGTGAATTGCGGTTTTTACCGATAAGCAGATCGCTTGTGCGAATTTTGAGAAAGCGTCAACTAGCGCGATTATCAAACGTAAACACGTCGATATGTATTACCTGGAATGGTTTAGAAGGTGTTTCGGTTAACATAAAAGGAACATATGGTTTTTTCCTTCCGTACTTAGATCGATTACAGATGTCGCACTGATTAATGTAATCCGTAACGATTTTTTTCATATTTTTCCAATAATAATTTCATTTTAAATATTGAAGGGTTTCAATAATGCCTCGATGGTCTGTTTTACCTTCATGATGATTTCTTATCATTAAAACTTGTTCTTCTTTATCGGAAATAGTATTGACTAGTTTAATACCTCGAATTAATTTCGGACCGTTTACAGAGAAATGTTCTAAATACACTTTATTAAAGGATAGGTATAAATTATCTTGGTGGAAATAGATATGGTAATTTAATTTTGAGTTTGTGTATTCTTTTAAAAAGTTTAAAATTATTTTTCCGTTTTCACTGATCGGAATTTTTATTTCCATTATTTTGTGATTTTCATATGTTTCGTGGGTAATATGAATTTTTGGGTAAATGTTAGGATAGACTAAAATCTGGTTAACTTTATTATTTATTATTTCATCTAAAATAGGAATACCTTGGTTAGTATGTTCAGTGGTTGGAGAGAATTGAAGAAAATATTGACTTATGTCGTTGTCAATATCTCCGGGATTATTGATTATAGATTCGTTTTCATTTTCGATAGCGTTTAATGAAATTCTAGAGAGACAATCAACATTGGTATTATATTTGCCTTTTTTATAAATTATTTTATAGTAGGATAATTATTAATACAAGCTAGAATAATAATATTGCATTATATAGCAAATACTGAATAGGCTGTTTTTTTTTTATACATAAATGCTAAATAGTGCAAGCGTGTATATAATTATATTATTTGTCAAGTTACGTTTTTCCTTTTAGAATTTAGCCTTACGAGTTAACGTGTTCGTATTAAAATGTACTTTCATTTTCTTTCAGGTATATTTCGTTCCGTGTTTATCTGGTTGTTTTATGAACTTCTTTACTTTTGGAAAAATGTTTCTTACAGGTTTCCGTATAGTTACAATGTCTTTTAAATCAAGATCTTTTGGTCGTTCGTAAAATATTGGTTTAGTGACATATTTGGTAATTATTATTTCTTTATTTCCACAATCTATAATTGCTTCTAAACATTCTAATAGGTCCATGCCTATTATTCCTTCGAATCTGTCGCAGAAATCAAGGACATAGAATTTATACTTTTTGTTTACTTTAAAATCTTTAAATATGGGTATTATTAACTGCTTGATTATGTTTTGATGTTGTTTGTAAAGTTTGTACTGAATGGTTTTCCTCAAATGTGCATTCATTGTAAAATTTTTGAACAATTTTAGGAGAGAGGAAACTTCTACTGCTTCCTGTATCGACTAGGAAGTTAGCATTAAGTTCCGATATAAAAATATACGGTAAACTTTTGTCAATGCTATTTATATATATTATCTTGTCTCGTTTGCAAATAAGATGCAGTTTAGTTTCATTAATTTTCATTTTTAGAGGTTGAATTAAATTTTTATCATTGTATATTTCTTCTTTTACTTCCTTTTTATCAAAATTTTCAACATTTTTTGATTCAGGACTGAATTCTTCATTTTTTGGTTTCGGTAGACAACAAGGTGTATTTATTGTTGTTGTGGTTTTCGTATAACCATCTTTTACGTTATCGCTAACTAATGTATCTTCTTGACTAGATATTTTGACGATTTGTTGAACTCTGGGTTCTACTCTTATATTGTAATTAAGTCGAGGTTTAGAATAGTTTAGATTTATATTTGAGTTTTCAGAATCCAAAATTATTGGTACAACAGTATGTGGTAGGCATAATGGATTATTATTAATGTCTACTTTTGCGTTTAATTGTCTTAATAGATCTATACCTATAATCCATCATATTTATTGCTAAATTTAAACAAATAAGACTTATGCGTTTCATTTACTGAGAAAACATTAAAAACCGGTATCTCAGCAACTTCGTTGTGATACGAGATACTATGTGCTGTTTGAATATTAAAATTTTCTTTATATATGTACCTTTTGTAAAAGGCATATGCCAAACTCTCTATTAACGGAGTTTATCTGTATTATGTTGGGTTGGTCAAATTGCAAGCCTCGTGAAAATTTGAATAATGATTATCTGTTACGTTACTACAAGGTTGTGCAATGAACTCGTCAGCTGGGACATTTTCAGCTGGTGCTTGATAATAATGAGTGTTATTGATGTCATAGTCATATGTTGGGTCATTAGAATAATCCTGATAAGAATATTCTTGGGTTTGATATCGACACTTCGGGTAAATAATTCGTTGGTGGTGAATTTTGGTTTATTCATGTTAGTAAATTTTGAGCCTTGATTAGATATTCTTGAAAAACCTGAACTGGTATCCATAGGCTCGGGCTTTTGTTGTTGATTATGATTTGCATGGAGTTTTTGGGGATTGAAGGGTGGATTTTGGAAATTGTTTCTCATGAATTGAGGTTGTAACTGATTAGGTCGAAAATTATTTTGGTTAGGATGCATTGGATAATTTGGACGATTTGGACGCCATTGATTCAAGTTTGGATTTATTGGTCTTAATGGTGGGTGGAAATTATTATTGTTGTTATTATTACACCATGGTCTAAAATTTGGTTGGTACAGAATAAAACATTGGTCTATAATTATTGTTATGAGAAGAATTATTCACTGGTTTATTTGGAACAATTTTTTGTGAAGGCTTGTAAGTCTGCATATTAAGGTTGTTACCGCGTTGTGTTGAATAAAGAAAGTTTTCTTCTTGAATTACTAAACCCATTGCTCTTTCTAGACTATTCGGGTCTCTTAGACGGACGTTAGTTTGTAAATGCGGAGGTAAACTACGTAAAAATATTTTTAAAGCAAGATCATCATAGCTTTCTAACCTTATACATTTTTCTGCATTCGTGATATTCATAGAGTTTAATTTTGAAATAATTAAAGATCAGGAATCTTGACATCGCATGCCAAAATTATAAGGACTTTCGCCTTTAAATGGTTGTAAATTAATTAAATCTTGATTTAAACAATCTAGATTTCTTTGATCGCCAAAACTTAATCTTCAAGATTCTTTTACACTTTCCCAAGTTACTAGTTCGATTCTTGAACCTATGAGCATTAACGCTCGACCTGCTAATCTCCCAATTATAGCTCTTAAAATAAATTTTCTTAGTACTTCGTTATAATCAGTACTAAAGGTAGAATGTACAAATTCGCAATTATTTATAAATACATTTAAAGTATGTGGATCACCATCATAACGTGGAATAGAATCAATTGCAAGCTTTAATAGATTATTATCAGTAGCCATCGTCACTGTATTATATTTTACCAAAAATAGATTTTCTGATAAAACAGCGATATCTTCGATATTGCTCATAAAATATAAATTAACTAATTAGTAGTAGTCTTTTAACTAGTAATCTTTTATACTGCTAAAGTAAAATTAATAGAATTAAAATTGTATTATTTAGATTATCGATTGTCAATTTCCGCAGCAAATATAAACATTATTAAATATATATGTTGGTTAAAATCAATGGAAAATGGTAAATGGAAATTGCACTTACATAAAAATTATCTTCATCCTTATCTAGGGTGTCTATAGGTAGTGGTCGATTTTTGACTGCCGCCCAGGACTTATTCTATGCTAGGTGCCTATAAGAAGAGGTCGATTTTTGACTTCCGCCCAGGAATTCTGTAGCAGGTTGCGGGGGTGAAGATCCTTGCTTGGGTCGGACGATGCTTGTTCCTGCGGCTGATATGCTCTCAACCGTTCCCGTCGCTTGTTTCTTCTTTTAACACTTCGGTGACTGAGATCCCAAGTAATCGTTGAAACGAAGAAATCGATGTTCGATACACCAATTTTCGGGAATCCTACCGATTGCGCCAATTATGTCGCCTTTCGTGTTAAACCCGTTTTTAAAAACAACTCACAAACTACTACAGGGTCTATATTACTTTTACTTGACAAAATATGTATCTAAAGATGCAGAGACTTTGCAAAGCAATACAAGACAAACAATAATTACGAATTTACTTATATTTATAAGTTAAAAGATGCTGAGCTGGCTTGCAGGTGCAGCAGGTGCAGATGTGCTTCGTCGGATGGTCTGTTCCGATAACTTGCGTACAGGGTGTCCCATTTTCGATGGCATTACAGGGTATCTCACTTACGAGTAAACATAGAGAGTTGTGGTTTTCGCAATACTTTGCTACTTTTTTGTAAAAAGAAGGATGGTATAAACAAAATTTTCATAGCCCGCTTCGTTTCTGAGACACAGGGCGAAATTGAAAATAATGCATTTCCCCACTCGTATCACCATTATCCTTTAACATATCGCAAAGCTAAAAACTAGCTCCTATACACTTTTTTACGTAGAATCCAGTGGCGTAGTCAGATTTTTGCTGTTAGCTGTAATTTTTAGCTATAAATCAAACTTTAATTTTGTTTAAATAGAACACCCTGTACATTTTTCTTTCGTTTGAATAGAAATTTTATAAGCTTTACAAAAATATAGAATACATGATATATATTTTAAATAATAAGTTTAAAATTCATAATTTCACAAAATGTATCTCTATACGACACTCTTGATGAGTATAGCCCAGATAAACCCACTTATCTGGGAATATAGTAAAAGCATTATCTTTTAAACAACGGTATAAGCACTAGTCGGCAGAGATTATTAGACCAATTGGAATGATATTTTTTTATTGGCAAGACTTGTCACTTACAAAAATTTATATTTTCTGTGTTTTTTTATGATGGCTGAAAGCGAAAATTATAAATATTTTGAAAAATATGACATGTTAGTCTGCCTTATAGACAAGGGCCCGGATAAAGGTTGCATGTTCTCGTTATTGCGGTAAACATGAAATAACCTGGTTGTCTACTTTCTGGATACTTATCTTTAAAATAAAATAATACTAAAATAAAAAATAAACCCAAATAAGTTAAAAGGTAAATAAATATTGAAACAAACGTATTGAAATATAACTGAGAAGCTTCACGGAGGTTTCCATTGCTCTGTATAAAGCAGACTGATATGTCATATTTTTCAAAATATTGATAATTTTCGTTTTCAGCCGTCGTAAAAAATACAATATTACACAGAAAATATAAATTTTGTAAGTACCACAAACACAACAGAAGAAGAGCTTAATCATATAAAAAGAGCTATTGGTAAAATCAGTGAGAAATACCTAAAAGCAAAAAACACTAAAAGAAAATCATGGATGACAGCCGAGATCCTTCAGATGATGGAGAAAAGACGAGTACAAAAAACAGTCAACCAGATCAACTACAGGAAATTACAAAAGCAAATTAGAAGGAAAATTAGAGAAGCTAAGGAAATCTGGTTTTTACCAAAGAATGTCAAGAGATAGAAACTCTCCAACAAAAATACGATAACTTTAATGTTCATCGGAAAGTTAAGGAAGCCGCTGGTATCTACAAACATTGAGCTACGGGTCTGCTAGTAGGCAACATGGGGAAATTAATTATAAACAAACGAACTCGTATACTTATATGGCAAGAATATAATAAACAACTTTTTGCAGATAACATACTAGACCCCCAGAACTGCAGACTTGCACAACCAGACAGTCAATCACCATCGAAAAGTTCAAACTGCCATCACGCAAATGAAAGTAGGAAAAGCCCCCGGACTTAATGATATTAAGGCTGAATTCTTGAGTCTCCTCGACCGAGAAGGCACCAAGTGGCTCACAAAGCTGTTTAATTACATTTATGATAATGGATATCTCCCTCGAGACTGGCTAGTATCAGAATTTATTACGCTTCCCAAGTGTTAAAAAATTAATCTGATCAGCCATTTTCTAAAGGTGTTTCTAAAGGTCATACACAGAAAAGTATACAAACTTTATGAAGAGCAAATGTCAAATACACAGTTCGTCTTCCGCGATGCTGTTGGAACAAGAGAGGCATTATTTTGCATACAGGTGCTGTTCCAGAGAAGTATAGATGTTAAATGCGATGTCTATTCCTGTTTTATAGACTATCAAAAGGCATTTGATAGAGTTCAACATGGAAAAATGGTTGAAATACTGAAGAATGTTGGTTTGGACGACAAGGATATTAGAATAATTATCAACCTGTACTGGAAACAATCTGCCTTTGTTCGAGTGGAAGGAGAGAAAACAGCAGCAATAGAGATACTGTGCGGTGTAAGGCAGGGTTGTACACTCTCACCGTTATT
>MU182703.1:281570-302251 GCA_016904865.1 Pissodes strobi
AAATTCGTCGGGTCAATGAGTTCATTTAACTTTCGTTATTTGTCTAATTTATAAACGAGGTAGACGCTTCATATCATTTAGGAATTTCGCTATTATATATCCAATGAGGGCCGGATTAAGACAAAAAGGTCTGAGGTTAAAAAAGGTAATGGGTTCTCAAAATTCATGAAAAGAAAAATTAAATTGTTTAATGTTCACACCCTTACATGTATATAGAGAATAATGAGGTAGAAAATTTTTCAATATCATCTTAATACAATGAAGACAAAAGGTTAAAGTTAAATGGGATAATCTGGCTTTACTCATACTATTGTTTTTATAAGTGAAAGTTTTGAAAATGATCTTTCGTTGTGACAGTTAGTTATTGGAACGCATAAATATATTTTTATTACGCATGCATCATAATCAACGATTATCGCACGCTGCAGCGTGCTTAAAATGATGTTTATGATGCGCCTACTTTTTTAAAGGTTGCTATAGAAACATTTGATCATGTCAAGTGTGACAGATTAATATATTCGTCAATATATTCCTTAAGTTTAATATTTAAAATATTTTTGAGATTATGATGCGTATGATATACGTGTATAAGAGGCCTTTAAAGCCCTTGCGACTCACAAAATACTCCGCTGCGCGTCGTGTTTTGAAATATGTCGCGCGTGCTTTAAAGGCCCTCTTATACACTTATATCATAATATACTATTTTATTACGCATGCATCATAATCAACGATTATCGCACGCTGGAGCGTGCTTAAAATGATGTTTATGATGCGCCTACTTTTTTAAAGGTTGTTATAGAAACATTTGATCATGTCAAATGTGACAGATTAATATATTCGTCAATATAATAATATCCCTTAAGTTTAATATTTAAAACATTTTTGAGATTATGATGCATTCGTAGTAAAAAATAGCTTATGATATACGTGTATAAGAGGCCTTTAAAGCCCTTGCGACTTACAAAACACTCCGCAGCGCGTCGTGCTTTGAAATATGTCACGCGTGCTTTAAAGGCCCTCTTATACACTTATATCATAATATACTATTTTAAAGCTATATAAATTTCATTTCAATTAAACAGCTTAGTAATTGATTCATTATTTAAAGTGTTTAAATATGCAAAAACTGAAGTAGTTCGTGAACAAAGTTAGCTTTTAACGGAATAAAAAAAAATATTTGTAGTATTGGCAGCTACCTATCTCTTCAACATAAAGGATGGTTACGTGACTAAACCAAAATATCGCTTACTTCTTTATAAGCTATGTTACGTCCTTCAAGCTCGGATATTATTTCATCTATCATTGGTAAGTACGATTCTATGCGAAATTTGTCTTGAATTTGTCATGATATTTCTATTGAGCTGTCGGCTAATTTTCAAAACCTCTACGTTGATACCCATTTTTGGGTATCAACAAAGACGTAATTTTGGCGTTTTCCTCTAAGGATGCCTCATAAGTTGCACATAAGCTCTGATAACAATGCTAACATTTTATGCCCTGCTATCCCATCAAAACCAGGTTTTTGTAGGTACTTCCTTGTTGCATCATTTCGATCCAATCATTGTTTCCAAAGAGTAGCCCATAAAAGCTATTAAATCTTTAAAAAAAATCTCTAAAGAAAATACGTCATCTTTTGCACATCTTTTTCTAATGGGTTTTCGACTAATTGTTTTAAAATACGAAAAATGCCTTCATACTTGCACACAAGGGATTTCACTGCTTTTTCGCGCCTGGACCATCTACACTGCAGGACACTCGAAATGATTTGAAAGAAATTCAGATAAACTTTAAAGGTGAATAAGTTTTGAAAATAAAATTGTATGAATATGCTTCAAGGTTTATTTTGACGGCACATTCCTTGGCTACACTAAAACTATCCAACCATAAAGTTTGGAAAAGGTTGAAATTACTTTTGGACTCTCACTATAAATTTACCAGTATTATAAGACGCTTGAATTGTAGTCATATCATTAAGCTTCAATTTAATTTTTTGTTCGTTACTCAACGTCAATTTATTCGAAAATTATAGCGATTTCTCCATCCAGATGTCAAAAAAGACAAAAAAAAAGATACGGTATATAGGTAATACCAAAAAATTTACTTTTAAATAACGATAACACATACACATTACTAAAAGTACAACAATTAAAACTGATCCTAATCCCGGGTTGGTCCACTTTCTACACGTAATACAGCTTCACATCTCCTTTGCACACTAATGATACAATTATTTATAATTCGTTGATCTATTAAAGGTCATTTTTCAGCGACTGCTATATATATTCACTTGAAGAGTTTGGCCTCATAATTCATTTTTTGAACCACTACCCTAAAGCATGCCATACTTTCTCAATTGGATTAAGATCAGGAGAGCGCAAAGGCTAAACCATTCTTGTGACATCGTGTTTTTTATGTTCGGCATCCAATATAGTAACATCAAAGTTAGTATTGGACTGTATAAATCTGTTGAAAGAAATGGGAAGGCTTAATAGAAAAGTGACCTTGACGTGGGTGCTAGGATGCGAAGGCCAAGGCCATGGAGGCAACGAGATGGCAGACGAATTAGCCCGAGAAGGCTCGTCCCAGCCACTACCAGGACCAGAACCATTTTGCGGAGTCGCAAGGCCCATAGCCAACATATCCATTCAAAACGGGATATAAGAAGCTTCCCGGGAGGTGGTGGTTTAATCTAACGGGACATAGACATGCCAAAGAGTTCATAAGCAAATGTTCGGCAAAATTAACAGCAGAGTTGTTTAATTATAATCGGAAGTCAATAAAAATCATAGTGGTACTTCTAACCTGACACTGCCGACTAAAGAGACATATGAGTCTGATAGGCCTGGCGAATGAAACCCTGATGTGTAAGTTCTACCAGGAATTGGCGGAGTCGGCAAAACACATTCTCTGCCACTGTGAAGGACTTTCGAGGTTTCGCTTCGAAATTGCGGGGACAACCAATCCAGAAGCGTTAAGCTACACCATGGAGCCACTGTCGAGACTTTGGAGTCTGATCAATAAGACACGGTTGGACACAATGCTCTAAGTACAAGGAGGGTTGCAATAGATCTTACAGGTCGGAGTGACATAAAGACGATGACGCCTCCTCCACACATATATCTATCTATCTATGTTCAGCACACACAAAAGGAAAATCCTATACCACTCAACGAGCGGTGCGTATGCGGAGATGACGATGGAAGTTGGACTTGAAGCGCTGTAAGACGTTACTAGAAAGTCCATTCCAGGGCGAGGCAGTCCTCCAGAAAAGCAGTCCCCCCAAGCGACTTCATAGGTGTTCGTAACTGAATCGTATGTTGATGAGCGGCTTGTGTCTGACGGGTGTTTCTGTTTGCCACAACTCTGGACGGAATCATAAGTGTCAGCTCGTTCGAACACCTTCCGTAGTAGTATCGATAGTAAAGAGATAAATCAACCACTTTCCTTGGAGCTGTTAGTCAACTCTGGGTCATCCACAAGACGGACTGTCCTTCTTTGTATAGATCCAATATCTTGAGAAAGAGTTTGGGTGCCGAGCTCCATACATGGGAACGGTATTCCAGAGATGGTCTTAAGTAAGAGTTGATGAGGTGTATACAACTTTTTCTCTAAACAGTCCTCTTAGCTTTTGTGCTGCTGCCTTTGCGATGTTGGTGACGTAATTACGCCAAGACATATTGTTTTCTACATTCACAACCAGCAAGCTTATGAATGAGGCCAGAGTCAATGTTTGTCCTGTTATTGATAAGTCAGATCCTGTAGTGTTTGTTTTTTTTTAGAAGATACCTGCTTGAGTCTTTCCTGCGTTAAACTGGACTTTGTTTCCCTCACCCCATTCCATGATGACTTTCATATAGTCATTGATGTCAGCATCTGATTTTCTCGCTCGCTTTGGGAACAAGCGGCGGTCATTGGAGTATGGTACATGAAGTAAATGGAATTATTTGTCCTGTCTAAGAGATCGTTGATATAGAGCAGGAACAGTGTGGGAGATAATATACACCCTTAAGGAACTACAACACTGATTTTAAATTCCTCCAAGAGATGTCCATCAATGCCAACTCGGATGCTTTGATACCTTAAGAAATTTGAAAGTCATAGAAGCAGTGCTGGTATTCCACTTACTACTATCATGGAACCGAATTATCTGCTAGATTCTAGATGGCATAGCATTTACAAAAAAAATATTTTTTTTTCTCTTAAATTATTTTAGTTCAGTTTCGGCAAAACCTCAATGATGCCAATAACACTGGCAGATTGTTACAATTTTACCGACGTCATCCCGTTTTCCAAATACCACCGGTGTGCGGCGCATTTGTCAGACTTGCAAAGTATCAAGCCGGACGGGACGAAACAACTGGAAATGCTACATGAAAAAAGCAACAGAATAAAACTACCACATATAGCTAAAAACCTTTTTTCACACAAGACTAAACCTATTTGCAAATCCTGGTGGAATCGAGAACTAGTAGATGCAAGCCGACCCCTTTTTTCGCAATGGCGAATGAACATGTTTTTGTTTTTCGGGTTGTGTCTTTTTTTTCGGTTGGTGGTCGTTATCGATGTTTTAGTGGAATTGTATGTCTGGTTAATAATGAATGCGCTGGAGCCCTGGATATTTCAGGGAACTCTAGTGTGATTTTCTGTTATTCTGGTTTAATTTGAACGCTCGTTCTGACACTGCTGGCTACTTAATATTCATGGGCATTATTTTGGGTATTGGTCCCTGTCTGGCGATAATGTCATATGTATTTGAATTTGCTAATGCGATAGTTGAGTCATTCGATAATGGGCTACATTTTTGTGGTTTTTAATTGAATTATTTGCAGATCGATGGGCGGTAATTATTTAGATGGTCCAACGGATTTCTGGCGTCAGTGTAACTAATTTAAAAGGTATAAATTATTTTGTGAAAATATCTGGTAGAATTGACATATCGCCGAGCAAAATCTGTGTATTGCAAAATTAAAAACGCTGTAAATAGAAGTATGGTAGTTTACTATTTCAAAGATGCTTACATTATTCTGTAAATTTTTAAGATTAATTTGGCAAAAAACGCAGTTTGTTTCGAAGTTTATAAAACCCTGCATGTAAAGAGAGAATGCTTTTGATGACTAAAATTATATGCCACCATATGTTTTAGATTTAAATACCCAAATCGCATAAATTCGAAGAAATTCATTGATTAAGATAAAGGGTGCTGAACTCCAATTAGACATTTGCTTGTTTCCTTCCAATGTATTTACTTTCCTCTATTTTGCCTTCCAGCCATTTCCCTTATTTTACGGCGAACATAATACATGCTTCTGCCGTAAGATTTCCATTTTCAGCACATTTCCCTCATGTTTTTTTTCTTTTGCTGCCTTTATGTTTATTTTAACATATTTTTCAAAGTTCTCATATTCTTCCGTTGGGTTGTTATCACCATTCTCCTCCATTCCATCATTTAGAGGATTTCATCTGTCATCAGATTCAGATAATAATTCAACTCTTATGTCACCAACACAAATGACATTCACCGGCTGCGCACAGGACTTCGGCAGTTATTATGACAAATTTACCATAAATGTTTAAAATAAACCAATAATGCATTTATTTCTCAGTAAATGGTCAGGAAAAATACTCCGTCAATTAGAACAACCCTCTCTTGTTTATACGCACCGTTAAGTGGTAGACCGATTAATCTTTTTTATTGGCCTTTTATAAACCAATTAGTACTTTCCCTCGGGTACGAAACATATGTATCGTGTGAAATTTTAAAATTATTTATCTTCGCTCTAAAAGAGGCCTGAAGGCTCTATAAGGGTTTTTGCTTCAAGTTAAACGCGTAGTATGTGTTCTATTATCAAACATCAATTTAAATAGACATGATAGAAAAAAGTTTCAACTTTGAACTTGTACCAGTTTTACTTATAAGGTTCTGTAGTTGACAAAAGATGTATTAATTCATTTCACACACCCTTATATCGTGTAACTGACACTAAATCCTTCTGCCAATTTTTTTAGATGAAACTATGCAATGGAAACCTCAAATTATATTTTTATTATAGTTTCTGCTCTACTAAAAAAAATACTGTTCAAACGATTTTTGAAACTTCTTTAGTAAGGGTAAAGTCAGAAAAGATGCTTATCAAAGTGAAACGCCAGTATAGCTAAAGAGGGTTGAAAGTTTCAGGACATGTAGCCGGGGTGAAATGAGGATCCTGGACGAAAACTGGAACCTTTCGGCCAGGAGAAGGGGAAGAAAAAATAAAAAACTGAAATCATTAATTTCGGGAGAATGGAAAGTGCTACGGAGTCGAAATATATATGGAAGGCGTGACATGGGGGGCTACCTTTGACCATATGGGAGGACCGGGGCTCTAATTTAAGGGGGGTATTTTACGGAAAAAACCAGTTTTTTGCCGATATACCTGCAACGGAGCCACGGATCGAGAATCTGAAAAGCGATGACCCCGCTTCACGTGGTCCTGGTGGGGGGTGAGAGTTATACCCCCCCCCCCCCCCCCCCCCACACCTCACCTCCATGGATACCCAAACATTTTCGGAAAAATTTGAAAAGAAAACGTAAAAATTTGTTCGGTAAGTTAATAAAACTAATAAAATGAAATAAAAAAACAAATATTATTAAAAAAAAAAAATTTACAAAAACGCGGTTTTCCGCGGCAAAAAGGCGAAGGAGGTCGGCTACGAGGTTGGGGAAATAGGAAGAAAAAAATTCGTTACGAAAAAAAAGGCAAACATTTAAAAAAAAAGGGTAGTAAGTTAATAAGAGTATTATAAAACGAAATAAAGAAAAAGATTTAAAAAAGAGATAGAGAAGCGCGGTTCTCGACGAAAAAATTTGAAAAAAAAAGGAAAAAAAAATTTTAAGTGTCGAAACCGGGGGCAAAAGTTAAGAAAAAAAGCTGAAAAAATAGTAAAAACTCAATTTCTTATATCTCTCAAAAGTTTCTTTTAGTTGTGTGCACATAACAGGCACATAATTTTTTTTTCTCTACTTTTGTGATACCAGGTTACGCTATATTTAAATAATAACGAAGAGCTCTCAAGATTTATGCATAATATGTTTTTATCAAGCCAAGCTACACCAAGAAAAATGTTTGACGTAATAGTGAGAATTTTCCTATTGCTGTTATTGCAAAAAAAGATCTCATGACTTCAATAATCTCATCCACTCTGTTAGTAATATCGTCTTTAGTACCATTACTAATGAAATATATATTTTCTTTGTGGAAAAATAAATTGTTTATTATATTTATTATATATTTAAAATTTTTCACAGTTACAGTTTTGGTCCAAAAATATAAAAAGGTTGTTCAAAGTATTTCATTTAGTAAAATTCAAGTAACTTGGTACTACTAATATTTATTTACCATAACAAAATAAATGTTAATATAAACATAATAGTTGAGATGAAATATCTTAAGGACGCAATAATCACATTTAAGGGAAAGTTTAAACTTTTTTTATCCAATATTTAAGGTCATCTATTATTATTGTTTAATTATTTTGTAAATGCAAAATGTTTCCTACAAATGCACACATTTCATAATTTGAAACATATAGGTCTTGACATGATATTTGAACTTTCCATTTATTCTTAAACACACGACAAAAGTTGCGAAAGAGCTGTAGGAAGGAAACAGCAAGCCTATAAGTACTGGCAGCAAAATCAGACCGCTGAAAATCGCAATTATTTTATCGAAGTGAGAAACGAGTGCAAGCGTGTGATCGAAGAAACTAAGGACAAACACAATCAAAGGATCAGGAATAAACTTTTGCAATGCCCCAGTGGTGCCAGGAATTTCTGGTCGGTAGCAAAGGCAGTAAGTAACAACTTTACAAAAACGTCTCTCCCGCCTTTGACGGACGAACGTGGCATCATGGCGACTACAGCCAAGGAAAAAGCAAACATGCTCGCCAAAATGTTTTCATCGCACTCTACCTTAGACGTGCCCCAAGGCAAGACTCTCCCCACCATACCGAACATCAACACTACCATGGCAGAAGTCAAGTTTTCTCACCGTGATTTTCGCCAAATCCTTGAAGAACTAGATACGCAAAAGGCATCAGGACCGGACGGAATACCTGCCATCGTGCTAAAGAACTGCGCCAACGATCTAACACCCGTTTTTTCCAGGCTTTTTTCTCTTTCTTACAGAAAAGGGATTTACCCATCCTCTTGGAAAGTCGCTCGAGTGCAACCTGTTCCAAAAAAAGGCAAGAAAACCACGCCCTCAAACTATCGCCCAATTGCCTTGCTTCCAATAATCTCCAAAGTCATGGAACGTGTAGTCAATCAGCAACTACTCAAATACCTCGAGAACAACAGAATAATCAGCGATAATCAATACGGCTTTCGCGAAGAGAGATCGACAGGAGATATTTTGGCCTATGTCACTCATATATGGAGTAGGGCAATTGAAAACTACGGAGAGTCTCGAGCGATTGCGTTGGATATTTCAAAGGCATTCGACAGAGTTTGGCATGACGGACTGCTCAACAAACTGCCGTCCTTGGGACTGCCCGCATCTCTCTGCAGCTAGCTGGCCAGTTTCCTTAAGAACCGATCCCTACACGTTGCAGTCGATGGACACATCTCGGACACATTCACCATCA
Source organism: Pissodes strobi (assembly GCA_016904865.1). NCBI lineage: Eukaryota > Metazoa > Arthropoda > Insecta > Coleoptera > Curculionidae > Pissodes > Pissodes strobi. The sequence continues at coordinate 290,193 of MU182703.1, forward strand.
ACGCGGGCGTGCTTCAGGGCGCAATACTTTCACCAACTCTATTCCTCATCTATATTAATGACCTGCTGATCGAAACGAATAATCCTGTTTACAGTTTTGCAGATGACAGTACCCTTGTCTCCCACTTTAGATCAGAAAAACCCTTACCAGCGACTGAGACTCATCACCGCAGACAGGAGCAGATTACAGCAATTAATCAAGACCTGGAGAAAGTTCAAACTTGGGGCGACCGAAATTTGGTCCAGCTCAATGCAGCAAAGACCCAAGCAGCAACGTTTACTAAGAGGGTCAATACAGCGGGCCCTGACATCATTATGGCAGGATCGACCATTCCTTCATCCTCGTCAATCGGGCTGCTGGGTGTCTCGGTCAACAGCAATATGTCATGGCATGACCATGTTGCTAACATCGCAAAATCAGCCTCCCAGAAGCTTGGTGCGCTATTTCGCAACAGAAAACTCTATACACCGCAGCAGTTGCTCTTGCTGTACAAAGCGCAAATAAGACCGTGCTTAAAATATTGCTCACATATCTGGGGTGCCGCACCAAAGCATACCCTAAAGCTGCTGGATTCCATTCAGAAGAGGGCTGTGCGTCTCGTCGGGGATCCAGAGTTGACCCGGAATCTGGATAGTCTGGAACATCGCAGACATGTGGCCGATATGTCTCTGTTTTACAGATACTTTCACGGCAGATGTTCCCAGGATTTGGTCCGCATCATCCCGTCCCTGGCATCTCCTGTCAGACAGTCCCGACAGACGGCAGGAGCGCACCAGTTCGTCGTACAACTAGAAACACCTAGAACATCGCTTTACCAGAACTCCTTTGTCTGGCGCACTGCATCACTGTGGAACTCACTTCCAGGACATCTGTTTCCCACTAATTACAACCTACAAATATTCAAGAACCGTGTCAATCAACATCTTCGCACACACACACCGCTCGTCGAGCGCCATAGGATCTCCCTTTAGTGTGTGTGCCACTGCCATAAAAAAAAAGAAAAAAAAAAAAAACAGTTAAGAGATCACATTTACCGCAGGTGAACAAGCTAGTTCCTACTAAATTGGTAGTAAATCCGCTTTTACCAAAATACATTTTCTTTTGCGGAGCAATTCTGTTTATATGTAATGGCGAGATGGTTTAATAAATCAGTATTTGTTAAAACTTCAAACATTTTTCTAACATGACAAAGTCTAAACGTTTTTAAGACCTTATTGCTGGCTTCCGCAGCCTCTTCGGAAAGTTCGCCTATAGAGATATTAATTAATTCATGATATTCTATAACTAGAACACGATGCAATAATATCTTATGAACTGAGGCTGGCAGATAATATCCGGGGTACTATTTGCTTGACTGTTTCCAAAGAAAATTCTCTAAATTTGTTGGTGTTAATTCAATGGCCTGAACTTAATGTCTGCCAGGTAGTAGCACATCGTTCAATTAAATGCCTATCAATTTCTCTAACCTGCGCAGAAATCTCGGAATCTGCAAACAATGTTCTTATGGTAATGTCATCGTTGCATGTCCCTCTTTCTTCTGATCGAGTATTAATCCTAACTTTTCTCTAAATTGAGGCTAAACAATGTTTTCCTTAGTTGCAAATTCTTGTTTATCTTCTTAGCCCCTAACCTGCCATTTTTTATATCCAATCTATGAGAGTGGTAAAGGAAAATCCTTAAACCTCATCCAGAAATAAAGCATTAACAATCCAAAAGCAAAACAGGTTTTGTTTATAGGCTTGTCTACACAGAAATCAATGTTATTATTTTTTTCGGAACTTCCCCGTATAAATAACATTTCATGGATGATGCTCCACTTATTAACGCATCACATACCTCTTCGTCAACCATAGTTAATGTTAAATAATGAAACCCACTACAATTTACATTATCAAAAGTTACAGCAGTGGGTTGTAATGCATTAATTTTTTCATTGAAATATCGTTGTTCTTCGATGGATAATTCAGTAGTCTCTTTTTTAAACTGAAACCTGAACGGTCGAAAATACCCCGCCGAGGAAGGACGAGGATTTTTGCAAATGATGACATCATCAGCATTGCCTAATAAATAATAAAATATAATACATTTTGTATCAATATATTATGGTGCTTTAGTGTTGCCTTAACAATCAAAGAAAGATCTTCTGTAAGACTTAAAACGCTTGTTGGAGTAAAAGGCTTACTCGAGTTTTCATTTAATGCAGAAGCCATATTTATGTATATTTTAGAAATTTCTGTTTGTTTTGTTTCTTTGGAATATTTTAAAAAAGATCTTCTTGGGCGTCCTCGACTTTTAAGAGCAATTAATGCCATTAGGCGGCGGTTGTCTCGATAGTTGTCGCATGTCTTCTAAAGTTACATCCTTGGAAGCAGCTGTCCAGTCTGCGTGTTGGTCTAAAACCTTTGAAATACAATGGTGTCTTCGCCAGAAATCCGTTCTTTTTTTCATGTGAGAACAGAGAGAGGCTCTACATTCACATGTTCAATGGGCAAATCACTAACCACTTCACTGCTGACAAGCTCGACTGTCTTCGCAAAAAACAATCTTCTCCACAAAATATATGCCAAATATCGATTATGCCACGTTATAGTATATTAAGTATCAAGAACAGTAACCGATCGACGACAATGTTTCGCGACTGAGCAAAGCGAAGTCGCCAATATTGGAGGAGATCGGTAAACTCCTTACTGTTCTAGATGCTTATACTATTTTTTGTACGCCCATTATGAACACAAAGACATTGACTATGCAAATATCTTGAAAATGGTGAAAATTGTGTTTTGGATAATTATTTCTGCCCTTAAGTGGGTTCTGTTGTTACTATGGATATAATTATATATATTTTACTTACCGATCAGCTGAACGGTAAGTAAATTACTTACCGTCGCATTTTTGCTTAGTAACCAGTAAACTTAACCTACCGTTCTAAAACCAAGCACGGTAAACAATCCGAAATAGCATGGGCGTACAAAAACAAATTTACAGTGATATTCTAGACCTGAAATAAAAGAAGACGTATGTTATCACGTATACACTAAAGTAAATTGTGGAACAGCAGTTTGCCATAAAAATAAGTGCAAGGTTGCGTATAATTTCGTAAAATTTTAAAAATTGGAAAAAGTAGGACATATCAGATAAACAATCATTTCATACACAAATTTACAAATAATTCGCCTCTGATAATTAGAGGAGAGCTAACTAATAATTTGAAATATTCATGCCGATTAAAAAGTTGTTGCACTACTTACAGGATTGCAGAGTGCCTATTTAAAATATTATTGTTTTTATGCGAATGAGGCAGCAGAGCCAGAAATCAACATTATGTAATTAAAGAATGGCCAAAACGTGAAAATATTGTGTCTGATCCGAAAAATATTCTTAATGAACCCCATGTACTTAATATTTGAAATCAGTACCTGGAAATAAACAAAAGAGCCAAAAAATTGTCAGGGGGCGAGAAAATGTTCAGTGGATGTCTTCTTCTTCGTCTTACATTAAAACTAGGTCCTGTGTTTTCTTCAGTGGTTTAGCAATAACAATTGAGATGCTGAGGACCAACTTTCATACCATCTCGTGGGCGGTCGGGGGTGTGTTGGTCAGTTTTCTTTTGCGATCTTGGCTAGCCAGGTATTTGGCATCCTGTTAACCTGGTGTCTCCATTCTCTTCTTCTATTTCTTCCCCATCTTACTACGTCCTGAACCCCATACATCTCTCTTATTTCCTCACATCTTCTTCGTTCCCATAGGGTGTGATCAGTTAATGATCTTAGTGTTCGCATTTCTGCGGTCCTTAGCAAGTGTTTCGTTGTGGTGTTTTCGGCCCTGGTCTCTATTGCATAGGTCATAACTGGTCTTACGCATGGCTTATATATTCTTACTTTGCTCCTAGTGTGTCTGTTTCTCCAGATTATATCTCATAGGTATCCTGATATTAATGATGCCTTTGTTGTTTGGGCTTTTAGTTCTTCTTGTAGATTTCTGTTGCTTGATATTTTGCCCCTAGATAGTTAAATGTCATTACTTGTTCAACACTTTGGTTATAGATTGCGAATAAATTGCATCTTCTGGGTTCTCTAGATATTGTTAGGGATTTTGTTTTCTCTACAGATATTTGCATATTGAATCTTTTTGCTGTCTGTTCAAACGTATACAGCAGCCGTTGTAAGTGGTCCTCGTCCTCTGCGATGATCACTACATCGCCCGCATAGCATACCATTCCTTCGTCCTTGTTTCCCATTCGGTATCATCTTCTAGCTTGCTTTACTTCATTTATGATTTCGTCCATTATGGTGTTATATAGGATGGGGCTTAGACTGTCTGCCTGTCTAATTCTGGTTATCGGTAGTATTTTGTTGCTCAGTTTGTTTGGAGCTCCTATATAGGTGTAGTTACCTGTGTTCAGTTCTTTGATGGTCGTTATTATGGTAGGGTGAATGTTCCTTTTCTGCAGGGGAGTTATTACATCTGTTAATCGTACTCTATCGAAGGCCTCCGTTAGATTAGACCACAAGAAGGCTGCCTTATTAAACTCTATGGCTTTTTCGGTTATTTGGCGTATTATAGATATTGCGTCTATGGTTGATTGGGAATTCTTGTTGTTCTTCACATATTCCGGTTGACATCACTTCTTCTGCTAAAATTTTGGTGAACAACTTTAATTTCGTAGGTACCCAGCAAGCTGATACCTCGGTAATTTTGGGGGTCAGTCCTTTCTCCTTTTTTGAAAATTGGTATCAATATACTTTCTTTCCAATTAGATGGTGTACTCTTTACTTTGATTATTCTGTTAAAGAAAATATTTAGTTCATGTAGTAATGTATCACCTCCATATTTTTGCATCTCATTCGTTATTTCGTCGATGCCTGGCATATTTGCTATTTGCTATTTGGTCTTAAAAATAAATTAAAATAAAGCCTAAACTAATTAACTAAAATATATAACGATTGACAAAACATAAATACTAGACAAACAAACAATGTAGATTAAAATGTTACTCAAAATACTCTTCCAGCGAATATAAGACTTTGCTATTCAAAAACCTTTTTATTCTACTTTTAAATATACTAATACTTTCTGCTGATCTTATATCTGCTGGTAGTCTCATAAAAAGCCTAACACTAAACGTATTCAGTAGCTTCCTACATATACTACTATTTCTAAAAGGAATAACATAATTATTTTCATTTCTTGTATTTCTGTGTTGTACTTCAAAATGAGATTTATATTTATTTTTATTTCTATAGAAGTAAACTGACATTTCATATATTAATAAATCAAATAACGTTAATAAATTCAATGATCTAAAAATGTCTTTACAAGAATGTGTTTGTGGTACACCAACCATACTTCTTATTACTCGCTTTTGAGCAATAAATACATTTTTCGCCTCTGAAGAAGTACCCCAGAAGCACAACCCATACCGTAGTATACGGTCAATCTTTCCATAGTAGACCGAAACTAATTGATTCAAAGAAAGAACCAGTCTTAAATTTCTAAATAAATAGCAGCTTTTGTGAAGAATAGAAATAATTTTTGAGCACTGATCCTTCCAGTTGAGGTGTTTGTCCAATGATGATCCCCAAGAAGTTAACTGAATCAGCAGTCTTAACACTGCCACTGCTCACATTTATATCTATTGACAGATCATTCCGGTTTTGAGGATGATGAAATCTTATATAACTGGTTTTATCAACATTTAAAAACAGTGAGTTATTTGAGAACCAATTAGACAAATTCGCCATAATATTATTGCATTTATTTTCAAGGCATACTGTGTTACAGTCACTCATTACAAAACCAGAATCATCCGCAAATTTTACGAAACTACACTCATCAACACATCTATTTATATTATTAGTAATTGCATCTAAGTATACAATAAAAAAGATAGGACCCAACACAGTCCCCTGAGGAACACCTAAATCCACAGTAGCATACTCTGAATTCACACCTTCTACACATACATACTGTTTCCGTTGTTTCAGGAATGATTCTGACCACTTTTAAAGGAGTACCTCTAATACCAATTTTAAAAAATCTTTGCAAAAGCAAATCTTGATCTACACAATCAAACGCCCGACTAAGGTCACAAAAAACTCCAGCCGGACTTTCACCATCTTCCATGTGGGAGACGATCTTACTTATTATCAGATCCACGGCGTTCATAGTTAACATATTTGCTCTGAATCCAAATTGATTTTCACTTATAATTTTATATTTTGTTAAGAACGATTCAAAATGATGTAAAAAGCAATATTCAAAAATTTTGGAAAGTGATGAAGTTAAGGTAACTGGCCTATAATTGCTTACATTTCTTTTTTCTCGCTTTTTGTGTATTGGAATAACTTTATTTATCTTTAATTTTTCAGGAAAAGCACCACACTCAAAAGATTTATTTACTAAATATGTCAGAGGTGCAACGATTTCACTCAAACATCTTTTAACAAGAAAACTAGAAATATCATCAAAGCCAGTTGAATATTTTGATTTGAGTTTTTGATTTATTATTTTTGAAATTTCTTCTTCAGTAAGTTTATTGAGAAAAAAAGAATGCTGATTAAAATAAAGATCCTCTATTACTCTATTTGTTAAGGGAATATTTTTTATAACTTTCTTCAGTGCCTCAATAAAAAAAGTATTGAAATGTTGACTTACTACTTTGTTATCTCAAACTACCTCCCCATTAATATCTAATTCTATGTTCATGTGTTTTGATGTGCTTTGTTTTTTGTGGTTTACTTCATTTACAATACCCCATACACACCTAGTCATATTTTCCGATTTGTCAACCTTATTCTGATAATAATTCTTTTTTGTATTTCTAACCAGAAATGAATGTTTGGTTTTTCTGTTTTATAATAATTAACAAGACTTGGGTTGTGCTTCTGCATCTGATAAAGCGATTTCAAGTTGTTACTGGACATTTTAACCTCACTTGTAACCCAATTCCTGCCTTCTTGCACGTAGAACTTTTTAAGTGGAAAACATTTATTAAAATAAAAGGAAAATGTGTCATGAAAATTATCAAATGCTGTCTGAAAGTCAACTTCAATAAAAGTATTACTCCAGGATTCCTGCTTGATCTCTTCACAAAACTTTCCTATGTTAACAAGTACATGCTGCTGGCTACCGTGAGCGAAATCTAATTTACGCATAATTGTCTTATGGTCTGAATATTCCATTTTTTTGGTTTTTATTATTATATTGTGATTACAAAATACATGATCTAACTGATACTGATTCCTGGTTTGTCCATTAAGATTATTAAATAAATTAAAGCTGGACATGACATTAAGCATATTAAAGTAAAACTTCTTATCTCTACTAGGGTCTACATTAAAATCTCCAACAATAGTTATATCTAAATTAGGTTTAAAAATATAGTCCAAAAAGTTATAAAGATAATCACAAAATTCACTAAAATTACCAAATCCCGGTGGACGATAACAAACAATTAGTACCCTCATACCTTTATCCAACTTGTATGTTATACCACAAACTTCGAAAACATTTTCCACGCAGAAACTGTCCAAGCACATATCCGTACAAGTAACATCAGTCCTACACCAAATGCCGTTTCCTCCCCTTTTCCCATTTTTCTACAGAAAGATGAACCCTTATAAAAATTTGGAAAGTGCACAAAATCCACATTTTCAATAGTACACCAAGTTTCAGTCAGGCATAAAAATTTAGTACTTTTGTTTGTCAAAAAATCAATAACTGAACTGTTAATTTTGTCATGGGTTAAAATTTGGCAGTTATGCACTATAAGGTTAAAATTTTCTTCTACATGGGATCTAACACTATTTGAGATAGGCGCGGATATAAATAAGGGACAGTATTATTCTCTTCCAAATTATTCTTCACATCATCAGGCATCGTCATTTCTATATTGATTTCAGCTTCAGGTATTGTCACTGTATTTTTTTCTGTTAATAGTTTTTCGTTATTTGTTAATTCCGTTGTTTTCAGAAAAACTAGATTTTTAGGTAGCTTAGGTCTACAGATACAATTTGCAATTTCATAGCTTAAAGTCCTAGTATCCACTAAGTTGATCTTTGATGTTACTTTTATAAAACCTATTTGTCCAGGAATATAGCTATTTACTTTTTGCAAGAAACTTTCATATTTCTGATTAAATTTATCTATGTTATACCTATTAGCATTGTTATATTTGTATGGACATCCCGTAATAATAATGTTTGTATGACCACAGGTTCTAAGCATAGACAAAATATTCTTGATGGAGGGGAACCTTGTTTCCCTAGTAAAGTTGTAACTTCCAGCCATGATCACAAGGTAGTCTTTTTTTGTCATATTTCTGGTAACACTTTCTGCATTTTCAATTACCTTGTCATAGGTAGCACCTGGTTTAAGTAGCGATTCCACCCGGAATTTACTTTTAATAAGATTATGCTCGTCTAAGAAACCACGAACATTCTTACCCATCTCGTCCGCCAATATAAACACTTTAGCTAATTGATTAATCTCGATTTTGCTGTTTTCGCTCGTATTTTTATTATCTAAGCTCACAAGTTCTTTTTCAAGTGTTTTCTCTAAAATTCTTACCTGAGAATTGTCACTTATGTTCAGATTTTTTGGGTTTAAATCACATTGTATCTTTTCTGTTTGAACTTCTATTTCTGCTACAGTTATTGTTTTACTTGTAATATTTACTTGTGTGCCTATTTCTTTAACTTGACTAACTGCTTGCGCTGATGAGTTTTTTGTTTTTATTCCTGCCTGTACTCCTATGCTTGGATACTGTCTGCTTTTAAAACAAGCTAATTCTCTTTTTAGTTCTTCAATCTCATTTTTTGCTACTTCTAATAATCTCTGATGCTCTTCCATTTTGTTAGTTAACTCCATTTCAGTGTTCAGCGCTTCTGTTATTAGAGCTTAGTTACTGGTGGATATTCTTTCCATATATTTATCTCTTTCTTCGACTTCAAGAGAAAGATCTTGTATTGATTGCTCCAATATGTTTTTCTGTTCTTTGAACTTTGTATCCAAGCTTTCTTCCCCTTTACAGTCATTACATATGATTAGTCCATGCTTAATAACTTTGCAAATTTGCCTACCTGATATTGCACATGACTTGTGCATTATATCAGCACACTGTATACATACATAATATGAAGCAGGTCTATTTTTGTGACATTTAAATTTAAGATCCGTCATTTTAGCGAAATAAAAACTTCAATGTAATATTTTGTTAAGCTTCAGGTCTTCTCCATGCAGACAGTCCGAACCCAACACGAACACAATGAAAACTCTGGAGATATATTACCAAAATATTCCATAGTTACGAGATTTTTTCGGCAAAACAACACTGCTTTTCGAAATCTATACAATATCCCCAGTTCTAAGTGTCTGTTCCAACTACTTAACCACTTTTAACTAATTAAATTAAAGGGATATTTCCAAAAAATGCATCTACTTTATTAACGGTTATTTATACGTGATATGAGCAGAGACGGAGGTGTTCTCCTCCTCTTGGTGTGTTTCCTGTGTTGCCTGTGTTATCGTGTTGAGTTCCGTTTCGCGGTAGTTCCTTAAAGTGTCTTTCTCACTCTGCCTTCGTTATCCTGTGTTTTGTATATGTTCGCATTTATAGGTTTTTCTTAGCTCTTAATAGATTCCATAATTTCTATGTCCTCCTTATAGGTCGTGCTCCATATCGTTCGAGAAATTTTCCCAATGTTCCCTTTTAATTGCTTGACAGCTTTATACTCATTGTATGTTATTGCATTGAATCTAAATTGAATAATATGATTTCCGTTTCTCTTCTGCTAACATTTTAACCTCTTGTGTGAACCAGGGTTTTCCTCCTTTCTTTATGGTCCTTCTTCCAAGTGCTTCCTCTGCTGCTCCTAGTATGTTGGTTCTTATTTTGGCCCATGCTGTTTCAATATCGGACTCACGTATATCATTCGAGGCTATTTTCTCAGTGAGCCTTCGTTGGTATAGGTGTTTAGTTGAGTCAACTGATAGATATTCTATTATTTTATATTTAGCTTGCTTATCTGTTCGGCCGTGTTCGATCCGTAATCTTGCATTGTTCCACGTATTTTTGCCATCACAAGATTGCGATTAGATCGAGCATTTGCTGAGGCTAGGATAGGGGTTCGCGAGACCGAGACCTGGCAAGTCTCGGTCTTGGTCTCGAAAAAAAAATTTAGTCTCGGTCTCGGTCTCGGGTCTTGGGTCTCGAAGCTCGAGACCGAGACCGAGACTACCTCGGTCTCGGTCTAGGTCTCGGTCTTGTCTCGGTTTGGTCTCGGTCTCGATTTCAGCAAATAAAAAGTAATTAAATAATTTACTGTTTTATTTCGTTAATAACACAAACGTTACTTCGGAAGGTTAGTTTTTCTTGGTGTAGATGTGATATTAGGAATAAACTTAAATAATTTTACATTTTTTGTTTGCAACAGTTGTTTGGATAATAATAGTTAACTTAACTAGGTACCTAATAATATTTTAATATATTTCATGTTAGTTTCTAAATTGTTGTTTTGATATAAAAATGCTTACCTCTAATGTAGGTAGGTATACAATACAATATACAAGTGATAGGGATTTTTAAGTATGTACACAAAAAAACTAGGTACAGGGTGGCCCGTTTATTATGGGATGATACCCTATCTCAGAATCTACGGGGTGTATCAAAAAAAGTTTGATACAAAAGTTGATTAGATTTCCCTAAACTTTCAAAATATTATATTTTAATATATACAGGGTGTTCGTAGTTTCGTGGACAAGTATCAACTTCCTTATTTTAAACAGAATACCCTGGATATTAAGGGATTTTTGAATTCCTCGGAAAATTCGAGATATATTTTATATATAATATCCTATACCTAAGTCTAACCGTTTTTGATATATTTTGAACTTTATGTCAAAAATGACGTTTGCAGGTCTAAATATAACTATCAATTTCTCCGCTTGAAAGCCCTTATTATTTAATTGGAGTTGGGTTCCATGTAGAAGGGGCTATACTTTAGTGGTCTGTGTTGACATTTTGATAAGAAATAAATACAGGGTGATCAAAAACTGAGATTAAAAACAAAATGAAAAAAATCGTTAAAAGTAATTTTTTTCAAATGGAAACCCCATATTTTTATAATTTTATCTTATTCAGCATTAAAAATAAGGGTGACTTTGTATAAGGTTATCTATTCCAAAAATGCGTAGTTTTTGAAATATTGGCGATTTAACAGTTTTCTATCGTACAAATGCTATAGGGCATTTAAGTTTTGTTAATTAGTTGGCCATGACGGCGAGACGTGGCGAAAAAAAAACAATAGAGCATTACAGAAATGACACTATTTCTTGTCGTTTGACAATATACCTAGTGATGCGACAATCGAATATTACCAACCGAATATTCCCATAAATTCTGTAATTTATGGTAATATTCGCTCACCCTCAAAGGAATATTCGTTTTTGGGTAACATATTACGGTTATATTACCGATAGAACATTCCCGATAATATTACGAATACCTTCGTGATAGCTTCTGTGTAAAATCTATGTACTATAAGTTGATGTCCACGGTCACGAAACTTAGTTAACCAACCGGGACGCTTTTCTGTTCTTGATTTTTGCTCGGGGCCTGGCCAGCCAGCGAAAATAGAATTGAAGAAGAAGAAGCGTATGTGGAAGTGAACATAACCCACTGAACTATACATTACAATTAGTGATGGGCATAACCGAATTATTTTGATAACCGCATTATTTGTATTCAAATAATATTAATAATCGAATGATTATTTAAATAATCATTCGAATAAATTCAGGTTAGCGATCGCAGCCGGTTACGAAGGAGGTTCAGCGGCATCGTATTCGTAACTGTAATTGTCTTATTAAGTATGGCTTAATAAATAACAATATATATATAAGAGGAAAAAGATCTTTCAGAGAATCAACTGGTGCTAAAACTACTGAACCCAAACCGGAAAGTACCCGGTGATGTTTTTTTCTAGTGATGTACTCGTAATAATGCATAGGATGCATTTTTGAAAGTTTAGCTGATTTGAACCGAAAAAAAAATCACTGAA
>MU182704.1:0-27018 GCA_016904865.1 Pissodes strobi
GAGTGAGTTTCACAGTGATGCAGTGCGCCAGACAAAGGAGTCCCTGTAAAGCGACGTTCTAGGTGTTTCCAGTTGTACGACGAACGGGTGCGCTCTAGCCGTCTGTCGTGACTGTGTGACAGGCGTGGCTGGGGGCGCGATGAAGCGGACCAAATCCTGGGAACATCTGAAAACATATATAAAATAGGGAGTTCTTGGCCACCGGTCTGCGGTGTTCCAGACTATCCAGATCCTGGGTCAACCGGGTCGCCGACGAGACGCACAGCTCTCTTCTGAATGGAATCCAGCAGCTTTGGGGTGTGCTTTGGTGCGGCACCCCCGATGTGTGAGCAATATTCTAAGCACGGTCTTATTTGCACTTTGTAGAGCAAGAGTACCTGCTGCGGTGTATACAGTTTTATGTTGCGAAATAGTGGACCAAGCTTATGGGAGGCTGATTTTGCGATGATAGCAACGTAGTCATGAATTCGCCTCTGACCTCACAGAGAGCGCCAGGATTTCGAGGGGTCTCCTGAAAACAAGCCCTCACGCGTCTTCCAAACCTACTACCGTGTACCGAGTATTTGGATAGGAAATATCCTGCTTGCGGTGTTATTCTTTATGGTCTAGCCTGAACTTGGGATCAAATTCGGGCAATAGACTGAAAGTCTTAGTGTTTCGCAGTTCCCGGGGACGGGTCTCCGGAATTACAGCAATGTCCGAGACGGCCGATGACTTGTTGGAGTTATCGCGAGACTCGCCAAACCTTAGAGAGAGAGCGAGAACGTGGCGAGAGTTGCAAAAACTCGTAACCTCATTTCAAGGAAATCCGAGATGTGCGAAGTGCCAGCACTGGCTCTTCGTGTTGACTGACGGCAAGCGCTAAAGGAAGCATTCTTCAGGGGTAATGCCGATGCATACCCTAAACGGAATAATCTCACAAGAAGATCAAATCCAGAATCGATTGTGGACAAAAACCTAGGAGGGGACCAACCGGGCCCTCAGTGATGGCAAAGGGCAAGAGCGAATCGTCCCCAACCTATTCTAAAAAGAAGAAAGTTGAGATGCCTGAAAGTCCGAAGTCCGCGGAAAAAAGTGGCGTGACTCCTCCAAATGACCTCCATGGAAAATACACAGTTGGATGTTGCGTCAGCTAGCGTGGCTTCGCCTCCTCGTACCCTCATGGCCCCTCCCACCGATCAGGCGATTGTCGCCCCTATGGAGACATCAGAAGTTGCACGTCCTTAACAGAAATTCAAAGTTCTGTTTAAAACACTTAAATTTAAACGAAACATCAGGCAAGTGCGCCGGTGGCGATACGCCAGTAAAGAGTAGTAACCGTTTCCAATTCCTGGACGACGCAGAACATCACAACGAGTCTGAAATTTCACGTGCCAGAACTGTGCCTGTAAATAGATAAGGGAGGACGCACCCACCAGTAAAAGCGTCGCCCAAATCCAAGCCTGCACCGCCACCACCAATCGTTGTAAAAGGTGGGACAGTAAATCACCAAGATTTAACTGCCAACTTGCGAACGGCAGCGATAAGAAACTACAAGTTGAAATACACGAGAAACTCTGTAGTCATTTGGGCTAACTCCGTTAATGACTGGAACAGCCTGAAGAGAATGTTCGTGGCAGAAGGTATGGAGTACCACTCCTATGCCGAGAAGTATTCCAGAACGCATGCCTTCGTCCTCAAGGGGCTTGACGGCGGTATTCAACAGCAGGAAATTAGGAATGCCTTGGTGGACGAATACAGCATGAGCATTAAAGAGATATATCCTATGAAGAAAACCAGAACGCTACTATACCTTGTAGTGACTGAGAGTGGAGTGTCTCTGAAGCAGCTTAATATCTCATGGATGTACGAGTCACCTGGGATTACCGTAAAGCAAACCAGCCGATAACGCAATGCAAACCATGCCGGGTCATGCATGGGCCTACTGAAGACGTGAGTGGCGATGCTCTAGCGAAGTAAAATGTGTTAACTGCAGTGGCGAGCATCGCTCAATCGACGTTGCATCCCTGGTTTTCATATACAGCAGCAACAGCCACCTCAGAAGCCTACGTACAAGCCTACGCCCCCCTCCCCCAACGAAGCCAGCCTGGCAGAGCCCTGGAGCCGGTCCGTGCAGCAGCAGGTTCGATCGAGACTTTTCCTCCTTGAGGAACACTCAAAATCGTGATAGTGATCGTGAGCGTGCTGGTGCGCATATCGATAGTGCAAGCTTACTTGAAGTCTGCAATGGCAATAAGCAGGCTTCCTCAAATTTTTCTCTGCAGATACTGAAAATTTTAGCTTTTAAAATGCTTAGTAACTCTCATGCACTCGCTGCTGTATAGCTAGCTTTCTTGTATATATCATCATCATCATCATATATTTCTCTTTTTAACATTACATTAAATAAGTCACATCCCTAGCTTAAGTATGCAATTTACTACTCTAAAAACTGCTGTTTAGCCGGGCGGTGTTACTTCAGCGCCAGTGGCCAGCAGCTAGCTGCACCCGTATGAGGTTGTATGCCCATAAGGGGTTGATCTTAACCTAACTTAACTACTAGGAGGTGTGATTCTGCTAGATGAAGTCCTCGCGAGTAGGATTAGCAAAAAGCTTATTGTTATGAGTGCATGCTGAAAGAGTTGTTGGTACCCGTAATTACTGCAGGGAAAACTAAACAAAAACCCTGCTTAGATGCTCTCATGAAGCAGGACGTCATAAGGTAAAAGGGACATTTACACTAGACAACATAGATTCTTAAAACAAAAGGTATACTAAGGTAAACGATAGAGAATCATCACTGTGATTCTGTTTAAGTAAGCTGTAATGGCAATTAGGGTACGCCGAACGTGCCGCGCGGTATCAGCTGCGGAGACACGGATGCTTCGGTCGCTAGAAATCATGTGCGTTGAGTTTGTATGGTTTGCTCTTTTATAGGCGGACCAGGTCCCTTAACAGGCCCCGCCCACCGACTCCAAACCCAGTGATTGGTTAGGCCGCAAGCAGAATGTACATGTTACCTGAAAGGTCATGCGTTTCTGCTCCCCTGATATATGACATTAATGAAAATTTAAAATTAAGTATTAAAAAGGCTGTTTATGAGAGTATTTTAGAAAGTTGAGATTTAAATTACTGTTCATTAGGGAAGATGAATTATGGGGGCATAAGTTGCTTGTAATATAGCGAAATTGAGCGATAGATGGTGCCATACGTGGTTGGGTTTTCCGGGTTGTACAGGGAATTGGCTAAATTCGCTGTCAGCGGCGATCCCGCCACCTGTTTCTCGAAGAATCTGCATGCGAGGCCATCGATGTACTCCTCGATGTATTCCATCTTTGCCCACGCATGCAGATCTTCAATCCTGACTCGATCGAGTCCAGTGACGGAAAACGCGCCCCTTAGGTAGTTATTTTGTAATACCTGTATCTTTTTCCTGTGGGTTTTAGCGACAGAACACCATATTGGGGCACCGTATAAGAGAGCTGGTCTTATAATGGCTCCGTATAGGGTGAGCTTATTTGCCGGACTGAGAAAAGATCGAGCAGTGACCAGGGAGTTGAGTCCCTTTTTAATTCCAGCGTTTTTTGCTACTATGGCCCTAACATGTTTCCTGAAGTTGAGCTTGTCATCGAATATGATGCCCAGATATTTAACTCTACTCTTAGGGAGTATTTCGGTGTTGCCAATAGTTAAGGGGGTGATATTAATGTCCTTACGCTTCCTGGTAACCCGGATTAACTCCGTTTTGGCAGCGTTGAGCGTTATTTTCCAGCGTTCATAGTAAGGGGTGAGGATGCTCATGTGCTCACACTTACAGGAGCACATGCTCCTGTAAGTGTGATTTTGCCACCTCAGCTTGGGGATGTTGGGAATAAATCGCCGTATCATCAGCGAAGAGGGCTTTACGGGTATTAGGATATGACGGGATATCTGCTATAAAAAGATTGAATAATAGCGGCGATAATACAGTACCCTGCGGCACTCCTGCAAGTAGCAGTCTGCTGGCGGAGGTTTTGTGACCAATTCGGGTAGTGAAGGAGCATCCGGCAAGATATGACGCGATGAGTGCTGTCCAGAACAATGGCATACTGTAAGTCGCGAGTAGTTTGAACAGCAGCCCATCGTGCCACACCCTGTCGAACGCTTTTTCTATATCTAATAGCAGTAGGGCGGTGGTTAGTCTGCTATTGAAACCCTCATAAATATCGGATGCGATCTTCGCGACCAGCATGACAGTGCCATGCCGGCCCCGAAAACAAAATTGCTCCTGAGGGAGAATGCGAAGTTTTGCAACTTCTTTGTTGACCCTTGGCAAGATTAGCCTTTCAGCCACCTTACCGAGAGTGTTAAGGAGAGAGATTGGTCGGTAAGACGCCGGGAGAGACGGGTCTTTCCCCGGTTTCGGGAAGTGTATTATGCACGCTATCTTCCAGGATTGAGGGAAATGTTGCAGCTGGATAACCGCATTAACTATATGCATATACTGGATGATGGTTTTTCTAGGTAAATTTTTTAGGACTGTATTCGGAATGTTGTCCGGACCGGGCGCTTTGTTTCTCGGAAGACGACAAAGAGCTTTGCGAATTTTCGCCGGAGTGACTCTCAGCTTATCTAGCACTGAATATTTAAACTGTCGGAATGCATTGGCAGTTTGGGTGCAGCGTTCCTGCTCGGGCAGGGTGTCAGGCGCAGCTCTATAGACTCCTTCCAGGTAGTCCGCGAAGGCCTCCGCTTTTCCCTGATCATCGGCCATTTCCACGCCGCGATGGTTTATTTCAGGAATTCGTGTTGGGCCTCCGCGGACTCGCCTGGAAAGCTTCCAGAGCGAGCCATCATCCCTGCATATGGTGTTTATATAGTTCATCCATGTTTGATTGCGATGTTCGCGGATTTTCATCCTTATCTCCTCGGTCAGCGCATTGATGCGAGCGGATCCCATTTGTGTCCGATTCCTCTGCCATCTTCATCGAAATCGGTTTCTAAAGGTTATGAGATTAAGGATATGTTCAGGAAGGGATTCGGTGCTAGGGCGAATGGCCACCCTAATACATATAGCATCGCGGATGCGCTGGATATTTGACGTGAGAGTTTCTACCTCGTTTTCTAACTCCTGGACGGTAGCTAGTTGTTCGGGGACAACAGTAATCTCATTTAGCTGTTCTCGGAACACCCTCCAATCAACCCCCCTATACGAAACGACGGTGTCGTTTGTCACAGGGACCCTGCAGTATAGGGTGATCTTGATCGGAAGATGATCCGAATTTAGAGCATTCAGCTCTTGCAGTTGAGATGTCCTTATTGTTCCCCGAGTGATAGCAATGTCAGAGTTCTTGTATATTTCAGTTGATACTTTTTTATTCGCATCTCTTTTAGATCATCCCTCAGTTGACGGTGGTCAGAGGGTCTTCCTTTTATAACTACCGGCGGTGGTGTCGGTGTTTTGGCTTTTGCAGACGTCTTTTTGTTGGCCGCTGCTTTTTGTTTCACCCCGGTTGAGGCGGTGGTAGAGACGACGCTAGCGGTGTCGTCTTCAGTATCCAGGTCCTCTAGGGACTGGAATTGATTTTTGGTGCCGATAGGCACCAATTTGAAATTTCTCTTAAAAGGGATTTGTTTAAATGGGGCCCTATAGGGCTCTATGTCTCTGCTCGTTATTAGGGTATCAGGAGTACAAGGAGGTGGCGGCATAAGCACATTATCGCCTTTCTGGCTTGTAGTCGCTGTTGCTAACGACTCGGTTTGTATTGTAGTTTTTTGGTCTGGTGTAGTTTTTGTAGCCGTGACCTTTGTGACCTTGAGCTTTTTAGATGACTCTTCTCCTTGAAGGCTAGTTGGACTTGCCTTCTTCTTTCCGGTGTCTATTCTGGCTGCCGTGTTTTATTTTATTCTTGTAGGGTGTGAATCACGCATATGCTGGCGGATTTTAGACATAACACGATATAATTCGCTTTGCGGTAGCTCGGAAGAGTTGTTAAGTTTCTCTTTGTCGAGACGACATTGCACGCATATTTCGGCGTAGCTATTGCAGCGGGACTTTGTCTTTTTCATTGTGAGCTCCGAATAGCGTCGCTCAGGATTGGATTCCATCGACACGTTGGACATACAATCCTCATCTTCGGTATAATCCCCCATGATTGGGGCAAAAGCCGGGGTTCCGTCCCCGGAGACTAGAAAATTACAACAATTAAGTGCTATGCGGCCTTTACTGGTTACACGTAGTGTAAAAAGCAAGCCTAATACTATGTAAAAAGATCGGGAGATCGTGAGCGAAAGTTTTTGCAGAACGTAAATAAATAAACAAATATTTATTCGGCAATTTTTTGTCGCGATAAACGATTTAAATTCTCGCTTGGCTCGATTGCACAGGGAACCAATTGACCTGTTCTTCGATCGACGCGCGATCGAAGAATCAATGTATATATTGTACATATGTATGTTGTGTTGTCATTACAAAGCAGGATTTTTCAGAGAGCTTTTCCCTGTAGATCCTCCGTGTGTGTCGCATAATTACGTCGAGATTACAAATTTCGGTATAGCTGGCTTAAATACTGAAAATAACGAGGTGTAAAGCGATATGTTGGGAAATATTAGAGTATCAAAACTGGTGTAAGTGGAATTGAATTGAATTAAATCATAGTTGTATATTATCTAATTACCTATAGGATGGAATATGATTATTTTTCCATATAAATGAAATAACTTATCATTACATATAAATAAGTATTATCAAAGATTATTAAAAATTTTGAAGAATAATTAGGCAGCTAATTGAAAGAAATTGCTTGTAGTTTATGCAATATTGTTTAAATAATGTAATTTGCTACATTAATTATTTGTACATGTTATATTTCTGTGGGGCGTTGTTACATTGAAATTGCAGTGGCTAATTTATTCAATTATTACTATGACATATTTTTATAGGTAAAATAAGCCTTAGATTATAACAATGGATTTTTGTCGCAAATATTACCCTAGAGAGTTAATGGAAAAAACGGTATATAGACATGCTAAAAGGATTAATGCCAACTCAACAACAGTTGCGAGTTGTTAAAACGCATTTTTCTTAAAAACACCAATAATTGATTATTATCTCAATCACATACGCATTTAAATAATAAATAATAATAAAATAAAAAAAAGTATATTTTTTTAGTAGAACAAAAACACAAAAAAACTAATTTGGCAGTAAAAGGTCAAAGTAGTATCCCATATTTTGGAAAATATATAGATATCATTAAAATAACGAAGTAGGTGTTCATTCATTGACGTCCAGAATCTCATTTGTTTATTTTGACAGTTCGAATTATCAATTCGGTAAAACTTTTGTGTTTCAATTTAGATATTTTTTCTCTTATGGGTTTCGCTTTAGATGAGAATTGCAGTATAAAATAAAGGTTGAATTTTGATATCGACTCAAACCCATTGGGATACGCTCTGAATAAAAGACAAATTCATAATGAGAAATATTTGAATTGATTCCTCAATACTCAAACACTACTTAAGAAACAGAAACTTAATTTTAAATATAAATTGTATGTTCTAAAATGGTAAACATTACATCCACTTGGACATTCACTTGGATCGCTTTGTAAATATTTTAAACTAAGCGCAACAAGCACATTGAAAACGTACTTATTCTTGTGGCTGGGGGCGCACTACACCCAAAGGCTTTCAACCTCCCTTGTAGATGTCCACAGTCACCTGAGGGGCACTACCACAGCGAGGACAAGGGCCACCCCGGTCAGGCCGGGTGAAGGCCTCCACGCGCCCATACGAATTTGTATGGAAAACGTGAGATCGCTTGCAATTTAAGCAAGCCCACGTACCTCGATATCGCATCATATCGAAATAGACAATGCCACAAAGGCAACAGCGTAATTCTTATTAAATCAACGGAATCGTGTTAAATAAATTCGCAAAGTCAGTACATTTGGGACATATTAAATAAGGTAATAAGATAATCAAATGACCACTAAATTCCGGGAAAAAATGACATTACCTAGATTTCGCAGAATAAATTTTGACATCATAAGTTCAATAAAAGCAAAAGAAACAATTAACTAAACATATTGTCACGAGTAATTTATGGGGTAGCGCGTTTATTTAAAGAATAACTTCACAGAGAAGAGCCTCGTCGCGATTAGTACAATGACGGGGTCTCAATGCTTCCTTTAATCTACCACTGGATGTTCTACTCGTGAGGACACGCCTTGTTTAGCGTGCCGGGGGGTAACTGAGGTAGACCGGGATCGCGTTACGTGGGGTAAGAAGAGATGATAAAGTAAGCACGTTTAGTTTATAACAATAACAATGTATTAACGATAAAACTTTAACAATAATTATTGGTCAGAAAAAATGAGATTCTATTATACCCGATTACGACGGTGCGCATGTTTTCTCGATTTGAGGTACTGTTTATAGGTCTTTGTTTACTGTCTTATAATTTATAGTTTTTCTTAAGGGTTGGGTTTTATTTAAGAGCACTAAGAGCTTTCACTAAACCTTTTAACTGACTATTTAGACACTTGTCTTTCTCAACACTCTGACAAACTTCTTGTCAAGACTTTACTATGGAGGTTGTGCAACCCCTGGCCCTAGCAGTCGTCAAGTAACTAACCGGTACCAGGTTTGGAAGGAAAAGAATGGAACCTAAAACAGTCGTATGACTAACTTTAGGAGCGGATAGAACCCAGGAGGCAGTCGTCAAGTGACTAACCTTGGGAGCTGGAGGTGAGACTAAAGTCTGAAGAACTTATGGTTCGTTAGCGTATTTATATTAAAAAAGTGATGATCATTGCATGCATAAGGTTCAAAGTCGCTCCCGTTGATTGCTCGCGTTGTTTATAGTTTGCCTTTAATGTTTATATAACAATCTCCAAGTTTAAGTTCAAACTTGCGACAAGGTGATATTTGTTTAGTAGCTTATGCATTTTAGTAGATTACACGTTCCCCCGCCCTCTAAATGTTGGTCCCCAACATTAATGCGACCGCTATAGCTCAAAAAGACCTCAATTCGAAAAAACTTGCCGCATAATACTATGTGATATTACAATTTATTGAACATAAAAAATATCCATCAGTGGTCTTGTTACTTTCTGGATCCAGGCTGATCCTTAGTAACTCCCTCTAGCCTCCACTGCAGTCTATATGTCTTAGCATTGACATACCATTAAACTGTTTTGAGGGTATTATAAGTAAGAGCCTGCTGGAGAGACTAGTATGGACATCCACTGGTGCTTGGTACATAAAATAAAAAAGAAACATATTTTTATAAACTGTCTTTGAAATTTTATACGTAACTCTAATTCTAGAACAAGTAGAATTTAGAATGCTCCACTAAGTAGTTTGCATATTTGTATATTTGTTTTATTTGTTTACCGTTGACTGGCCAATAGACACCTATTGGTCAATCCACGTTTAGACACAATATCAACTCTTTATAAAATACTGATACATGTATTGTAATATCTTGCTTGTATTGACTAATTCAGCCTGCATGGGATGCGTCCAGCCCATGAAAGTTGATCTTTGGATTACCACCTTTATCATAATCGTAATATCACCATTTTATAAATTGTCTCAGTAATATTTACCATTCTACAAAATAGTTTACATGATTTATTTCTTTCTAAAATCATACTAGCTGTCTTTATATTATTTAGTTATAGTCTCCTATTAAATATAGACTTTTATTAACTTGTATAAATACGGTCCTGTTCTCTATTATTTAACTATAGTACCACTATTGCCGGTAATTATATAAAAAAAAATTATTAATTATGTTAAATTATTTTGTACAGGGTGGCTCGAATTCGTGTCTATCTATGGGGAACTCGAAAACCGTAAGAGATACAGTGTCGGTCAAATTAAGGCAAAATTGCGCATTTAGGTGCCTAACAATATGCCGTTTAGAAAGTTTTAAAATTCCGAGTAATTCCGGAAATATCCGGAAAAAAACGAAATTTTGAAAAATCGTTTAATTTTTTTCCTGAGCTTATATAAAAACGGATTTCAAATTGAATTGCACTTTTGCATTTCCACTTTTTCCGCTCTATCCAATGACGGTATCCAGTTTGAAATCCGACGTTTCGTCTTCAAGGGATCATTATTAACTTTCTTTTTTAAATACGAACTTTAATTTTTCTTATCCTCTTTCAGATGGTATTGGCGTTATTAGTATGATTATGTGTTTTTATTTATTTTTTTTTTATTTTTATTATTATTTTTTAAAATATATTATATTTAGCCCTGGCGCAATTTTAAACATTTTAAGGCAGGTACTTTTGAAATATTTATATTCTATAAAAATATTTTATTTTGTTGTATTAAGTGGAAAATTGGGGCGTATTAAAAATAAAAATAGTAAAATTATTTCTTACGAGAATATTAAATTAAATTATATAAAATCACGCCAAAGCAAAATATATAAAATATAAATAATAAAAATAAAAAAAAATAAAAACACATACTCATATTAATAACGCCAATACCATCTCAAAAACGATAAAAAAACTTATAGTTCGTATTTAAAAAAAGAAAGTTGATGATGATCCCTTGAAGACGAAACGTCGGATTTCAAACTGGCTATCATCATTGGATAGAGCGGAAAAAGTAGCAATGCAAAAGTGTAATTAGATTTGAAATACGTTTTTAAATAAGCCCAGGAAAAAAATAAAACGATTTTTCAAAATTTCGTTTTTTTCCGGATATCTCCGTAAATACTCGGAATTTTAAAACTTTCTAAACTGCATATTCTTAGGCACCTAAATGCGCAATTTTGCCATAATTTGACCGACACTGTATCTCTTACGGTTTTCGAGTTCCCCATACATAGACACGAATTCGAGCCACCCTGTACATCTGATATTATATTACGATCCTGTTTATGAGACTAATATTTATAGCTGTATCTTATGTCTCTAATTATAGCAGTTTATTAGACTCAGTAATACTTGTTGACTTATACAAAAATCGGCTGGCTTTTTATAGTCTCTTAATTGACTTATATATGCTTGCTAACCATGTTTATATTTAAAAATGTTTATCTGTACACAATTTACAGATTTTAGTTCCATGAAATATCGTTCTGTCAATTATTCTAATATGTAACATTAATAAATAAAAGGTATCTTATACTTTACGCTACAATATTTTCTTTCTTTTGGCTTGTCCCTTACTTCTTGGTGGCTAGATGGCGCCCTTTGAAACTGCTGAGAAAGTATCCATCTTTGCTTCGTGTCCCTTGTTGAGTATCGATATGTCTGCCCCATCTCTACTTGAACGAGTATTCGCCCAGACGTTCTGCTTCGGACCAGGTCATAGTGCTTCGTTTTCGTTCCTGTCATCCTGTCAAGTGTCAAGTCGTCGAACTTTTTGACCTCCGGAAAAATGCTGTGATTGCCATTTCTTTTTACGGTGAATGGTGACGGTGGCGTTTTTTGCATTGTGTATCGCCTAGATTAAATAAATTAAAATGTGTTACATTGATATAATGACGAATATTTGTGTTTGATTTTTGCACCTTTTGGTCGGTTTTATGTTCCCGCCAGATGCAGTTTTTTCAATGTGACCAGGGATTTACCTATGAAGTTTGGAACTTGACAGGTGCTTTGAAGCGAAAAGGTAAGTGTTGTATTACCTATAATCATTATCTTTGGCCTCTTGTAGAATGAGAATGGATGCTAGAGCATAAAAAACTCTAATCTAAGGGTGTTTGATGCATGAGTTTGAATTTCTTGGAAAGGGTGTGGCAATATACTCCATTGTATGGAATGTGGGGCTTGAATATTAAAAAGAGAGGTTTTATCAATGTTATTTATTCCATTCCAAGCTGTAGATGACGTGTATTACTGCTAGTTTAACATGGAAGTGCTTAGGTGAAGATTAATTATAGCCTTTTTAGGTTACGGAAGCATGGAATAGGAATAATAAGAGTCCCTGGAACTTAATGGCTTATGGTCTGGCCGAACTGCCATCGTTGGCTGCTGTGGCACCACATGTTCCAGTTTTCTTCAGTCTGTCCATGGAATGGTTTTCGACACAACTACTGGATCTTCACGTCTTCTCTCTACCACTGTAGGTAAGTCTCTAGATTTTATTGCCTAGCTTTAGTTTTATTCATGTTTGTTGTCTTGTCTTTTGATAATTATTTTCAGTTTCTGCCAGATATTGCATGTCCTGCTGCTGCTGTTTTCATTGTTGTGTTATAATTTATATCTGACTCCAAATATCTCACAATATTTAAATATCTTTTGAGATTGTAATGCTCTTTTCTTAGCTTTTTTTTGTTATATTTTTCTTAAGCATTTCTTCGCTTTTTAGGTCTGGATTCTTGAAGAACTTGGATACCTCTGTCGTAGCCCATAACTGGATAGCTCTTCCACTGGTTCCTGAATACTCGAGGAACTGCTGACGTTTTTGCACATCTATATCTTCTGAGATGATTGAACCAAACTCACCAGGATCTCTACCACGTGGTTCTAATATCAATGACGTCGTCTATTGCGAAACGACTTAACGATAAAATGTTCACGATGTCTCTTGTCAAAAAATGTAATAAGATGGCGACTTGTTCCCGAGTACTAGGTCGCGCATGATTTGAGAGCGAGAGGTACTGTTTATAAAGTTCTTTGTTTACTGTCTTATAATTTATAGTTTTTCTTAAGGGTTGGGTTTTATTTAAGAGCACTAAGAGCTTTCACTAAACTTTTTAACTGACTATTTAAACACTTGTCTTTCTCAACACTCTGACAAACTTCTTATCAAGACTTTACTATGGAGGTTGTGCAACTCCTGGCCCTAGCAGTCGTCAAGTAACTAACCGGTACCAGGTTTGGAAGGAAAGGAATGGAACCTAAAGCAGTCGTATGACTAACTTTAGGAGCGGATAGAACCCAGGAGGCAGTCGTCAAGTGACTAACCTTGGGAGCTGGAGGTGAGACTAAAGTTTGAAGAACTTATGGTTCGTTAGCGTATTTATATTAAAAAAGTGATGATCATTGCATGCATAAGGTTCAAAGTCGCTCCCGTTGATTGCTCGCGTTGTTTATAGTTTGCCTTTAATGTTTATATAACAATCTCCAAGTTCAAGTTCAAACTTGCGACAGGGTGATATTTGTTTAGTAGCTTATGCATTTTAGTAGATTACAATTATCTTAGATAGAAAATTACTCGGAAAATGAGAAAATACAAATTAAATAATAGGTATTTATGTATAAACAATTCAGCAAGGATTATTTTATAGAACGTAGTTACACACTATAGAGAGCTTCCAGAAGTTAGGGAAAGTAGGAAAAAAGTAATATCTGTTAAAGTAAGCGAATGAAAAACAAGAGCGAGGTTGAACGTGAGAGTTCTGTTTCTTTGTCGAATATTGAAGAAGTTCGCAAACAATAACAAAATTAGGTGTTACGTCATCAATAGAAGTTGTAAACTTTCTAAACAAGCAACCTCACTAGCAAAAAAAAATATTATTTTCATATTATTTTAATTTCGCTTTGTAAACTTTTTAGTTTTTGGGTTAAAGCGTTCTCAATTTCGATCCTTTGCTTCTATAGTTCTCATTTTCATGTTTTATTTTTTAAATCTTTTGTTTACCGATGTGACAGTAAAATTCTGGAAACACTAGTTATTAATTATTTTTACCCTAAATTTGAAAATATATATTCAAGTCAAATTCTCGATCGGCATCGGTGCGAGACGAAATGTTAAGAGCTTCGATTTGGTTGAGTCTTTACAATACTGGGACCTAACCCTAACTAACCCATGCACCTGATCAAATGGTTTTTGAACACAAATATTAAATAATAATAAAGCTGAAGTCTTTTAGACGTTACACCACATTTTCACCAGGTACTGGCCAAGATGCAGTCAGCATCCTTAAGATCGGCGTCTCATAATTCCATAGAAAGTCTACCTATTAACGTAGTTGTCAATGAAAGCTGATAAGGCCAAAAGTCCGTCACTATCATGTTCCCAAAGTCAATATACTATAAGACAACTTACCTTCTACCAGAGAAGTAATAAAATTCATCTTCCTGCTTCGAAATATTTTCTACGATATCTAAAAAGGTAATCTCCCATTCAAGCGCTTGTTCCGATGCCTAAAACAAAAATAAAAATACATGTTCTTTATTTGTAATATAGTACCTACATGCACTGCGTCAGAAAGATTATGATGCAAGCAATACTAAAGCCGTTATATAATAATACTAGTTAACACATTGAACTAAAATTACTGTTGGGAAACATATCAACAAGTGTATTAAGTTATCGTTTTTCACTGTATAGTTTGGTGATAACACCCTGTATATTCGTAGTGTGATTGATCCATAATTAAAAACCGAATAGATTTATTTCACCCCAGGTAAACAGCAATTTGTGCATTGAAAGCATCGTACTTCCTACTTCAGTTACTCCTTAGTCCGAACCCGGATTGTCTTTAGGTTCCATTATATAAAAAACAATCGCTGGGCATATAGCTAGTTGTCACTCTACGTCAAGGAAAACGTTTTTAATTGTCAATGTTATGTAAACAACATATGTCAAATAAAGAAAGAACATTTTGCTACCGTCTCAAATGCATTCCGCGTCCGCGCAATTCTCGCTCTAATCTCCCTGACCGGTAGGAAAAATTCAAGTTTAGTTGAAGGTTGAAGAAGTGCAGTACGAGCATTCGACTAGTTAACATCTGCTTCTCTCAGAGCAGATATTAGGCCGTTTTCTCCTTTTTTGCACAGATATTTAGGAAATATTTCGTGTACTCTATATTCCCCCTTTTTCAATCTGGATTAGGGACTCTTTTGGGCGTTTTATATGCATTTTCTCAAGACGTAGTAGCTGTAGCGCCTCTCCCGTTGTTGCCGATGGAAGAAGTTACAATATATATTGGAAAATTGTGGTAAGACAAGAATCAAGACTAGAATCAAGTTTCGAAATCTTATATCCCTGGTGAAGTTGATTTGAGAGAATTGCAGAAGGAGCAACGTAGCAAGGTATTAAGTGTGAACGGAGAAGCGGATAATTGAAATAAAGGAAAGTTTTATTAAATTCAGTAAGGAAAAGAGTTGGTGTTAATTAAAGATAATCAAGAATTTTTGTTAGAGATTTACTAGTAGTTAACCTGATTTTACGTATTTAGTTTTATGTGTGAGCGGATGAATGTATGAAAGTAGTTAGAACACATTTTGAAGTGAAACTGCTTTACGCACGGTAGGGTAAGTTGGTTTCATGCGATTTGCGAAACATTAACAAAAACATGCAACGTTACGTAGTCGAATTAGTAGTGGAGATCGCTTGCGCCGGAAGCACGTTTCTATGCGTGTACTCTATGTTCCCCTCTTTCAATCTGAATTAGGGACCCTTTTGGGTGTTTTGGATGTATTTGCTCAAGACGTAGACGCTGTAGCGTCTCTCCCGTTGGTGCCGATGAAAGAAGTTAAAAGGGCGATTGAAAAATTTTAGGCACTGAGTATGATTTGTCTCTAGCGATCAGGGGTTTCAAACCATTCTGATGAGTGCGCAGGCGTCAGTCGAATATGCAAATATTTATAAACATGTTTTTTTTCTTGATTTTGGGCATGCTTTGGGTTAGTTTGGGTTAATTTCGCTTAGTTGTGCTCCCGGAGCGAGCGAAGCGAGCGGAGGGCCATGCGTGAAATGAAATATTAGACATTCAAAAATCGTAAACAAATGCTTCAAGTCCATGTAGCGGTATAATTTATATTTCATATTTTAGCTATCATAAACCTATTGTTTCACGTTTGGAGAATGACTGACGAAAACTATAATGTATAATGGTAATAATAAATTTAAAAAAAATCAATTGATAGTGTACAAATAATACTATTAAACCAATTTCTTAACCCCTTTCCTGAGATGCTTGTGTGTTTGAAGAAGTTTCACTTCAGTAGCGTGTTAATAAATAAATACATGTTTAAATTCACACCCTATGAATGAAATCCCACCTACCTATTTTAATAGAGTTTGCTAACTAAAGTGGTCAATGAAAAAGTGAATTACCATCCCTTCCTTTGTGGTCATAAACGATTTCATAATTAATTGTTGTCGATACAAACAAATTAATTTTATTAATTGCTTTAAGCCATAAAGGTGTAGGTGGCTAATTAACTGTCTAATTGACCACAAGCAAATTAAGTGGACGGTATTAAGATAGGGTGGTGAGGGTTTTAAACATACGTTGTGAATTGAAATTCGGTAAGTAGGCTAGTTATTAAATCCTTTAATAATATAATTATGCACTTGCATTTGATACGAAAAATATACATATACAATTCTTAGACTAATTTCAAGCATTCGTTCATTCACACATAGACACTAAATATCCACAGATTACTTATTTATAAATAACTACAAAAAGTCTTGATTATTCAATTTGAAAATGAATCGTTTGTCTTGAAATGAACTTTTATGTTTTCAATCTAGCAACTTTCTTTCTCACAGAATACCTTAATCTCCAAAGCTCTCGATTTAACTTGCTAGGACAGGGATCTGACCAAGCCTTTGGTTTGAACCTTCGTCTTTCTTACATGAATAATTTGAGTTGTAAGATCCTTTACACAAATAGAGCACTATGTAAAAATCGACCTCTCCTATTGGTCGATTCATCTCGTATTACAATATGTCTTCGTGATGCACTTGTGGCAAGAGCTCTCGTGGTTGAGAGGTTTAGATGGCTGGGTCTCACCTGAATGGCCCGGTTTCAGACCCCGTTGTTTTTTTAAATTTATTTTTAAGATTATGTTTCTAAACAGTTTTTTTTCTTGATTTTGGGTATGTTTTGGGTTAGCACCTGGTTAGTTTCCTTTTCTTGAGCCCCCGTAGCGAGCAAAGCGAGCGGAGGGCCATGTGGATCGACCAATAGGAGAGGTGGATTTTTACATAATGCTCTATTTGTATAAAGGATCTTAAAATGTGAACAATTTATCAAGCTCAACCTACAAATTTTCCACAGCCGGCGCCATTTTTACCTTCTTCTTCACAGCAACAGGTAAGCCGAGACGCTACGTCGTTTCTAGCCTTAAAGAATTGCGTTAAAAACTCCTAAACGATGTCTTTGTCCAACGTGGACAAAAACACTAAATATTCTCTAATATTTGTGCATCCAAATGGAGAAAAGGGTGGCGCGAAGATGAGAACAGAACTTTCGCTGTTACTTGTGTGAACGTTGTGCCTACACTTCGATAGGCTAGAGAGCGGTGACGGGACCGATCTAGTACAGAAAAATTACTAACAAAATGAGCCAAACACTAATTAATTGCCTTAAACTGGACTAGGACAAGGCTAGATGTTTTTCGGCGCGGAAATCTAGGAGAGCCGTGACGGGACAGATCCTACGCAGATGAGTGTTTTCTAAGCACTCATAAGATTAATTTCTTTCTTCGAGCTGGCAGCCTCGCGCCAAGCTAATGAGAGTGGGGAGTTTTGAGAGGGTGACAACATCTTCTTTCTTTCTTTGACATGTGCTGTTTACTGAACACTGACGGAGATACGGATATATTAAATTGAAAACGCTTGCACACGATTGAATTGACAGAATGACATTTAGCTTTATATGATGGAATCGACCATCCAGGTTTGGACTAAGGGGTAATGAAGAACTGACATATGCTGATTTAAATGCACACATTTCTGTTTACCTGGGGTTAAATAAATCTATTTTGAATTTAATTACGGTTCATTCATACTCCACACATACAGGGTGTTATCACCAAACTATACGGTGAAAAACGAAGTTATACACGTGTTGGGGTGTTCCCCCAACAAATTGGTTATACCGATCAATTACCTTTGCTTCATGAAAAAAGATTTATTCTATCTCACAAACTGATATTTTCAATATGGCAAAACTTTTTCAAAATTGTATGAAAGAAAATGCATCATTTCTAAGGTACAGAAAGTTTAAAATTATCACAACATAAATTACAATTCCAAAATGATATCACTTAGAGAATTGTGATATGGTAGGTCTTGTTGTAAAAACGTCCTTTAGACTTAATTGCATTTAAGCACGCCACTGGATAAAAATGCAAGCCGTGTAAGAATGTATAAGGCATGCAGTGTAACGTTCCATGATTCTAGAAACGGGGGTTCGATATTCTCAACCGACGATAGCCCAACCCACTTTTCAATCGCGCGATAATTACCGCATTCGATTGGTTGTGTACGGTTGGGTGTTGGGTGGGAATATCCAGCTTTGAAGCGCATCGCTGGAATTAAAATTAAAGTTAGTTGCAGTTCATATCCCGGAAAGGCAAGAAGCAAAAAATCACTTTGGACCGGCCGAGAAATGCCATCGCTGTTCTTCAGGAATCCTAACGGGACTACCAATTCATCCATTTAACCCCTAACATCTCTGAGGAATTTATGAGATTTTCCGAGATTTTTCGCCATTAGGGACAGCCAAATTTTCGACAATCTCGAAAAAGGAAGGGCTCTGGGAAGCTTACAGACGAGCAAAAGAAGCTCCGAAGCGAAGGAAAAGGTATTGTAGAACCAGCACTCTCAACTGGTACCGAATCAGCCTCCTATCGAATTTATTGAGTTTTTCTGGGATTTTGGAACCTCAGGACTTATTCGAATTTTCGACAATCTCGAAGAAAGGAAGGACTCTACGAAGCTTACGGATGAGCCAACCGAGCCCCGAAGCGAAGGAAAAGGCATTGTAGGGTCAGCCGAATCAGCCTAAGATTTTGGAACTGCAGGACTTAGAAGAATTGTAGGAGAAAATATTTTTGAAGACAGAAGTTAAGCACTTGAAGAGGCCTTGTCAAAAGGCCGAGTGGCAACAAATCTCCGAGACCTTCAACTGCAGTGCGTAAAATTATATATTTCCCACCGACAGCTGAATCAGTGACGAGTCTGCATAATTTAGAACACACAGAAACATCGGATTTTTAGATTGTTTGACTACGATCAAGGAAAGGGTATACACAATGGGATAAGTGTAGCAAAAAAATTAATTGAAATTGAATATTCAAAAAGTTCTAAGGGAGGATATACTCTAGTTCGAGTCTATTTATATTTCATGAAAACATCACGTCATTCTTTTCCACCTAAAAGTAACAATATGGCGTTCTAGAAGTGGTAGCACATGAACCACTCTTTCAGAATATGACCCGTTAAGCATTGTCCAATTGACGCTTTGTTTCTATGTATACTTACCCACTCTCCCGTGCCCGCCATATTACCAGCTTTGTCCATATCTACTGACGAGAAATTGACTAGAAGTAACCAATAGTTTTCTATTGCATTTGCTTTAATAATATGCCCCGTTTCGTTTTTCACTACACCTCCAAGCAAGTGTTCATAGCTTTTCAGTTTTCCAAATATTAAGCTGAAATAAATGTACATTTAAATAAATTTAAAACCTCTGACTTCGTTTATGTAACGCAAACAATTTTTAAGCATTAAGCGTAGGGTGTCAGTTATGTAACACTATCTGTTAATTACTCCATTACATCCAAATGCCTGGTTCACTCAGTGGTGCTAATATGTATAGGTGTAGATCGTAGAGTAGACAGTTGGGCGAAGGCGCGACTACATATTTCACTAGGAATATATCAAAGATTTTTGCACATTAAAATTGGGACAGTAAAATGTAGAAACATACCCTAGACAAGAATATCATGAAAATTTACTTTAGCTTACCATAATAAACATCTGGATTCTAACTATTTATTCAAATATGAAAAACTTACATAAGCACTTTAAAGCCCATTAATTAAGTCCAGTTTAGAGTATCGCCCATAAACTAATGAGAAGAGTTGTATCTCGTTAAGATTGCCTAATTCCTGTTTGAAAATAGTTTAACTACACCTTAAATTCTAGAGGTCCTTATTAATCGCAGTTAGTCATAAAATATCAAAAATAAGCAATATTTATTAAACAAACTAATCTAAATTAATCTCATGGCAGCGATAATACCAATATATCAATAAGCAGTTAATAGAGATCTAATAAATCAATGTATTACTCTATAACACGAATTGAGCTCAGTTCGATACCAGTATTAAGGCGAAAAATTAAAGTTGCAAATAATGGTTATGTGAAACAAATTACTGCCATGAGGCTTACAGCCATTATAGTAAACATAAATTAATTAATTATCATCACATTATCAAGATGAATTCTCTACTCGAGATAATATTAGATATGATAATGAAGAAAATAATTATCTCCACAACAATAATGATGAAAAGAAACAAAAATAGATATGATAGACGATATTAGATAAACCACAACTATTTATCGGTAAGTTCGATAAGCAAACACGGTAAAATCAGTAAACAAAAACGAGAAATAACGATCATATATACGATATAGAAAGCAAACGATCTACAGTCGTTTAATAGGAAATTCATTGATCAAAGTGATATATAACTATAATATACTAGTGTACGATTTAGAAAGCCAAGGACTTACAGTCGTTTAGCAGTAAATTCATAAATCAAAAATACAAATAACGATAATAGCGATAATAAGAGGTCATTAATAAGAAAGGAAAGTTAGATCCTATTTGTATCTAGTAGATTTGTAGACCCTGGCGTTTTCTGTGAAGCTACGTGTCGACCATGTGCTCGTATTACCTTGACAAAAGGCCTCTATACGGTTAAATGGAACCGGGAACTCGCTAGGTCGGCATAGAAAGGTCGCTAATGGGCGTTCAGCCTTCAAGGGAAGAAATTCTATCCCACGTAGGGACCCCTTAAGGAAAGGGGTTATAATATGGCCGACATTTCAGAAAATACGCACTGTAGTTCATTTGCCAATTAATGCAACGACACAATCCAACGATATTTAGACCTGATGGTCAAAAATAACAACGCCAACGAACTAACACCCGTTTTTTCCCAGACTTTTTCCTCTGTCTTACCGAAAAGGGATTTATCCATCTTCTTGGAAAGTCGCTCGAGTGCAACCTGTTCCAAAAAAGGCAAGAAAACCAACTATCGCACAATTGCCTTGCTTCCAATAATCTCCAAAGTGATGGAACATGTAGTCAATCAGCAACTACCCAAGTACCTCGAAAACAACAGAATAATCAGCGATAATCAATATGGCTTTCGCAAAGAGAGATCGACAAGAGATACATTGGCCTATGTCACTCATATATGGAGTAGGGCAATTGAGAACTACGGAGAGTTGCGATGCGTTGGATATTTCGAAGGCATTCGACAGAGTTTTGGCATGACGGATTTCTCAACAAACTGCCGTCCTTCGGACTGCCAGCACCTCTCTCTACAGCTGGCTTGCCAGTTTCCTTAAGAACCGATCTCTGCACGTTGCAGTCGATGGACACATCTCAGACATATTCGCCATTAACGCGGGCGTGTCC
This sequence comes from Pissodes strobi, assembly GCA_016904865.1. Classification (NCBI taxonomy): domain Eukaryota; kingdom Metazoa; phylum Arthropoda; class Insecta; order Coleoptera; family Curculionidae; genus Pissodes; species Pissodes strobi. The sequence continues at coordinate 21,335 of MU182704.1, forward strand.
CAGGGCGCCACTCTGTTCCTCATCTATATTAATGACCTGCTGACCGAAACGAATAATCCTATTTACAGTTTTGCAGATGACAGTACCCTTGTCTCCCAATTTAGATCAGAAAAACCTTTACCAGCGGCTGAGACTTGTCACCGCAGACAGGAGCAAATTACAGCAATTAATCAAGACCTGGAGAAAGTTCAAACTTGGGGCAACAGAAATTTAGTCCAGCTCAATGCAGCAAAGACCCAAGCAACCATGTTTACCTAGAGGGCCAATACGGCGGGCCCTGACATCATTATGGCAGGATCGACCATTCCTTCATCCTCGTCAATCGGACTACTGGGTGTCTCGGTCAACAGCAATATGTCCTGGCATGACCACATTGCTAACATCGCAAAATCAGCCTCCCAGAAGCTTGGTGTGCTATTTCGCAACAAAAAACTGTGTACACCGCAGCAGTTGCTCTTCCTCTACAAAGCGCAAATAAGACCGTGCTTAGAATATTGCTCACACATCTGGGGTGCCGCACCAAAGCACACCCTAAAGCTGCTGGATTCCATTCAGAAGAGAGCTGTGAGTCTCGTCAGCGACCCGGAGTTGACCCGGAATCTGGATAGTCTGGAACACCGCAGACATGTGGCCGAGATGTTCCTGTTTTACAGATACTTTCACGGCAGATGTTCCCAGGATTTGGCCCGCCTCATCCCGCCCCTGGCAATGCCTGTCAGACAGTCACGACAGACGGCAAAAGCGCGCCAGTTCGTCGTACAACTGGAAACCCCTAGGACATCGCTTTACAAGAACTCCTTTTTCTGGCGCACTGCATCACTGTGGAACTCACTCCCAGGACATATGTTTCCCAATAATTACAACCTACAACTATTCAAGAACCGTGTCGATCAACATCTTCACACATACACCACTCGTCGAGCGCCATAGGATCTCCCTTTAATGTGTGTGCCATTGCCATAAAAAAAGGTATGCAAACTGTCTGCTCACCTTGAGTGTTCAGACGAGAAGGGCCTCGTCAATTAGTCACAGAGAATATACAAGGCATTTGTCAAGAGGGCGCTCTAAATGGAGGCATCGCATCGAGCAACTTGGAACAGGATTTCACGAAGCATATATTTTGTTCTTATGGATCATAACGAGTCCTACCGCCTGACGAGCCCTGGGCTGCCCGCGTATTACAGTGTTTACATAAACACATTTCTGACGAATAGATGTCTTTATGGTCCAGGGGATTGCTTTCAGTGGGCCTCGTGGCTCAGTGGTTAAATGCTGTGTGTCTGATACGGCGGCCCGAGTTCGATTTCAGTGGCAAGACATGATTTTTTTAAGGTTATGTTTGTAAAACGTTTTTTTTTCTTGATTTTGGGTATGCCTTGGGTTAGTTCGGGTTAGTTTTGTTTGGTTGCTCCCCGGAGCGAGCGGAGGGCATTGCCTGAAGTGAAAAAAAATACATATGTAAACGTAAATAATATTGTGATGCGCGCGCAGCCCAAGACTCGTCAAGCGGTAGGACTCGTTAGGATCCTTAAGAATAAAATATATGCTTTCACGACTCTGGTGGATTATACTCGGAAGTAAGGTAGTGGGAGTATCGACAACACAAATCGACCAGTAAAAGGGAAAAATCGCACTATTGGATTTTGTGACATTTACAACGCTACAACAGGATAGGGTCCAGGGCATCAGACATCTCCGTCATTAACCTCCAGGAAGCACAGAGAAACTACAAGGTAGTGATCCATTCTACAGAGATCACCAAGAATATTCCATCATAATTAAACGGTTTTATTTAGCTTGACCTGTTTGTTATTTATTTATTTGTTTGAGTCAAATCTTGTAGTTGAAATTTTACCCCCTTCCTGTTGACAGATTGATCTGATATTTGGTACACACCTTTAGTTCTGATGACAATGCAATTTTACATTCTGTGTTATTGTAAATCCAAGATGGCCGCCGCTACAAAATGGCGGGTTACATATTTTTTCACAACCCCCTCGATATGGGTATCAAATGGAAGGGCTTGACTAGTAGAACACTGTACACTGTAACACATTTCAAATCTAAGTTGATAGCCGGCACAAAATGCCAGATTTCATATTTGCTTCAATATTTCTAATGTAGTTGAACTTTACCCCTTCCTGTTGTAACAGTTCGATTTTGCCAATGTCAAATATTTTTAAAATTTCATTTATATGCCGCATTTAGGAAAAAAGATGCTGTATTTTGCACTCATCGGTTAATTAATTCTAAATTTATTGATTCGATTTGCTAACAATTCGCTTGAAATTGCCGCTTTTTTTAATATAAATTAACTATATTCTAAGTGTAGGTTAACGATATATTTGTATTAGCTTTTATAACACGTTGTGACTTATTTTAGTTGATAAGCGAGGCACATTATTATTAGAATAGCTTGGCTTGATTTATATTACATTATCGTGGAACAGCCAGCAAACCGTTTTATATTTTTAAGAATTCTGTTAATAAAACTCACAAATACGCTGCAGTTGATTCGTCGATCCGTATTTTACTGATGGTGTGAATATTCCATAACCTTTTGGGAACCCCTTGGTTGCGGAACACCAATTGAAGCCCGCCATTTCTGAAGATCGTTAGATTGTTTTGGGACCTCTGCTTCTAAATATATTCATACGGCAGGCTGTAGTTTTGTAACATTCGACCGAGTAATAGGAATGTACCGTTTCTTCATAGACCAAGAAGGGAAAATTAGGGCCATAGCAAAGAGAAAGGATAAATTATTTAAAATGGAGTTTAAAATAGAAAGTCTAAAGTATGATCAATGTAATGCTGTTATGAGCTTGGACAAATGGCATCAAAGGATGGCTCATATACATTTTGATCAGGTCAGAAAAGTGCTGAGCAAAGGTAATATTGAGTTTCAGGGTGAAAATCAGCCATTTTGTAGTGAATGTTTGTCTGGAAAACAACACAGATTGTCATTCCCAGAAAGCCATAGCAGAGCTCAAATGCCTTGTGAGCTGATACACGCAGATTTATGTGGGCCATTAGAGGTTACATCTTTAGGAGGGGCTAAGTATATGCTAAATTTGAAGGACGATTTTTCAAGCTGGAAAGTTTATTTTTTGCATAACAAATCAGAAACTGAGAGCAAAATTGAGTTTTTTGAATTGGGCAGAAAATATGACACAAAAGAAGGTGAAGATATTGCGGACAGATAATGGCTTGGAATTTGTCAATGAGAAGGTTAAGAGTATCTGTGAAAAGAGAGGAATTATGCACCAGAAGACATGCCCGTATACTCCAGAACAAAATGGGAGAGCGGAACGTGATAATCGAACCATAATGGAGCTGGTAAGAACTATGCTACATTCTTCTGGTTTAGATAAAGATTTTTGGGCCGAAGCAGCGAATGCAGCAGTGTTTACACTAAATAGAGCTGGAGCCAGTCCTCAGAGAGACAAGACACGTACTAATCAGTAGTAGATTGATGAGGAGAGTGGCGTGATGACTAGTACCTAGGACCTAACGAATTATTGTTTAGCTTTTAATATTATATTATTTTCAATAAAACCGTTTAACTTAAAAAAAGTTTTTTTACTTATTTTATTTTATTTCTGATCTAAACTTTATCAGAGGTCAGAGGGAGACTAAAATAAACCCATTGTTCGTTGAAATGTCCAATTTTTTATTTTGCAGTCTAACGCAGCTCCATTACTCGGCATTCAATACAAGGGGTACGCTTCGAACCTTTAGCCGCTTAGTATCTGATAAAGTTTGTTTTGGTAAATTAGTTTACAGTTAACAAAAGCGGGTTAAAGTGTAACTAATTGTAACAAAGTTTTGTCTTTTTCCTCCAATATATCATTTACTGTAACACCATGAGACCTGAAACCACCCTGCTATATACCAGTCCCTTAGAAGCTATAAGAGTCACGGGCAAAAATGATAAAAGCATTAAATTGAAACCAACCAGCCGAAAATTGGGAATGCTTTTGGAAGCACCTTCTCAAACATTACAATGACAAGAAATATATTAGCATTGGTAGAAAAAATACTCAAGCCTGATAGCAAATGTTCGTAGGCCCGATAAAATAATATACATTTCACTCACTTTTTATCATACGTGTTGATCGTATTCACAATATCGTCTTTGGTAAGCAAAGATATTCGAGTCATGTTAAAATCCCATAACTCCAAAATACTTTTGGTATAACATTCAGTCTTCATCGTTTCAATAAAACTACAATACAGTAATGCATTCATCGTTGTACTTGGATCTACGCCCATTTCAGTTTCACTCATCATGAACTTTAATAGTTTCTTATTCACTTTCGGAATCCTGCAAAAAGAAAAATGTATAAATATTAATAACATTACGTAACATAAATTGAATCACAATAAATATTTTGTTGTGAAGAACGCACACACGCTAAAGGAAGATACCATCTTACGATTATGTAATATTTTTGAGTGATATTTGTCAGATACATGCCATTAAAACATTTATTTGATCATTTAGATAAACGAACAACTGGCTTCACACAACATCAAGACCCAATTGGAAAGATGATTGAAAAGGCCTGAAAATTTCCGAGAGCTACGGTGATGTTTAGTTATATGTCCACCGTACCATGACAATTACAATTACGAATGAAAGAAAAGGATCAAAGTCCAATCGAATTGCAATCCAGAGGACCACATAGCCAATCATCACCACATTCTAAGCCCAAGCCCACTATTCAAACCTAAGGGTGGAGGAGTTATAAACCCAACCACTTGCCACGCCCTTAGTTAGCTTCTAATTTTATTTGTTTATTTTCACCCCAGACTAAAACAAACTGGGAGTGAGAAGAAAATTTAAAGTTTAAGGGACTTAAGTCAGAACGAGCTGTCTTCTAAGGTAAGGTTAATTGTCCCAAAATGGCAGGTGAATTGTTTTCATTTACAAAAAGACAGACCATCTAGGAATTTAGCCAATAAAGATACAGAATGCATTAAAATTAGAATACACTACCCCAGTGAAAGATATGCATTTTATAACATTAAGAAACTATGAAACTACTTAAGTGAAAATCTTAAGATAGGCTAGCAGTTTAAGATACGTAGGTCAGAACGAATTGTCTTCCAAGGTTAATTGTCTCAAAATCGCAGAAAATGAGTTGTTTTCATGCCCCTTTACATTTAAAAAGGCTCTAAATAACCCAGTTTCTTCTAGAAAAGTTAAAAACTGGAGAAAACTAAATGGGGACAGTTTTGAAGTACCAAAGGAACTTTGGAAGAAACTTCCAAAGGAAAGAAAAGACAGGCCATCTAGGAATTTAGTCAATAAAGATATAGAATACATAAAAATTAGAATACTCTCCCCAGTGAAAGATATGCATTTTATAACATTAAGAAACTATGAAACTACCTAAGTGAAAATCTTAAGTTAGGCTAGCAGTTTAAGATACGTAGGTCAGGACGAGTTGTCTTCTAAGGTAAGGTTAATTGTCCCAAAATGGCAGAAAGTGAGTTGTTTTCATTCTTCTTTACATTTAAAAAGGCTCTAAATAACCCAGTTTCTTCTAGAAAAGTTAAAAACTGAAGAAAATTAAATGGGGAAAGATTTGAACTACCAAAGGAACGTTGGAAGAAACTTCCAAAGGAAAGAAGAGACAGGCCATCTAGGAATTTAGTCAATAAAGATATAGAATACATAA